>WTXK01000257.1:0-65027 GCA_025769895.1 Lactarius psammicola
GCTTTGTCTGCCTTTGAGTTCTGCTCCATGTGTTGGAAGCCTGTCCAGACTTCTCTGTAGGAGGCTGATCACTGCAGACCTGCTTGTAGGTAGTCTTGATTCCCTTCTTCATCCTCTGATGATATGTCACTTGTTCTATTATTTCTGTGTCAGAGTCTTGAACTGTTTCAAAGTGCCTTGGAGACATGGCGGATGAGGTGAATGTTGTTAAAGAGTTGAGTGGAAGGGAGGTGGTTTATGAGGTGGATGTATGGTGTCCTCTAGCCCTTTAAATGTGCTTCAACAATCTATCTCTGCTAGTGTGCATGCTCTCTATGAAACTCAAGCATCATCCACTGACACTTGGCTGTTCTAGCCATTCTTGTAACCATATCCATGATTTCTCCACCTTGCTCACAGCTGTCCTCCATTGTGTTTCAGATGTCACACAACTGAAAATTGTAACATGTGTCATGATTTACAATAGAACACTCAATTCATATACAGGCACCTTTTGATGATAGATCTACACCCATGCTATGTATATCAGAGGCCTGTGGAGCATCTCTGCTTCATGTAATAATACTATCACCAAAACCATACAAGGTATACTAGTGTCTCCTCAAGGGGGGCTCATGTCCTGATCATAGAGTGTGTCAGATAGTGAGTCAATATCAATCCCCAGAGCTCAACAAAGCTCCTGGGCCATTAGTGACATGTTGTTCTGCGTTTCTTTGGATGGACTGAAGTATCTCAGTGAGATTGTCATCCTATGCCAATGTCAAAACTTCAGATGTTGTAGAGACGGACATACACTCACAATCATGTCTTCAACTGAATGAGATGTGTCTGCTCCTTGTTCATCATCTGAGGACCCACTCGTGGTATCAATCCCATTGTCTGATCCAAAATAGTCAATTGCCTCTGCATCGGACAAGTACATGTCAGAGGACAATGTAGCCACACTGTGGGGAACATTGGAACATGTCTGACCTATGTCCATATGGTCCTAAGGTATGAGTATAGCCAATGTGGTAATGTTATACATAGCAGAGAATCGTCAAACACAAAATGTTTGTCAGATCCTTAATCATGCTAGAAATGCCCAAGCAATTACCATTCTGTCGTCCGAGCATTGTGACCCCTCTACCTGTTCTTCGTCCAAAGACTCCATAACAACTTCCCTCATGTTATGGTCCAAGCCATACATGTCATCCTCATCGAAGGACTCCGCATCAGATGATGACACATCTACAGGGTCGGAGAATGATGTGTATGGGTGGTCAGATGTCATATATCTTCTCCGATGAACCTGCTACATGTGTCAATGTTGTAGGAGGATGTTACAAAACGGCAGCGCACATGATCCCAAGCCATTAAAAGAGGGGCAACTGGAAGAAGAACCATTTGGCGACGATCAAGTATGGGCAGTGGTACTTGCCCTGGAAGAGCAACGTCACGTGGAAGTCATGCGACAACGGGCCAAATATCATGGCATGTCACCAAGTACGGACTCATGTGACAAAGAAGAAGTTGAGCGAATGTTACAAGACATGCAAGCAAGGATGGAACGGCTCTTCCTAGAACCGGAGGAGCGGCATTTGCTGGGTGAGCGATCGGCTTATGCACGAACAGTGACACCAGAATGATCACATGACCTTTAGGACGGCACGTGACGAGTCTAGAAGCGGCTAGAAGGTCATGGACTATGCCTTATCGTAGCGCCTTGGGGCACGATAGGTGAACGCATCAACATTGGACAGGACCCCTATCATTCTTATCCCCTTATCCCCTATCATCGGCATTAAGGGCATGTGTACGGACTTATGGTATCATTATCTCAAGGGGCTGTGCTTATCACGCCTCATGGTCTCTTATCTCGGACTTTACTTATCTTTGTGGTTCCTGGATGACTCATTCCTAGGATTGTTGTATTAGGGTTTGCTGGGTTTAAACCTGCACCCTCTTATGTATATAAGGGCTAAGGACTTCGCTTTCATACCTTAGCTTTAGCAACTTGTATTCTTCTCGCACTTGTATTCTTTCCACCAATCTAGTCTGTTCCCTAGTGCTCTTTGCCTAGTGGTCTATCATCATCTATATTTGGTGCGATTAGTCAGGAAGACTGCCAAGCAGCCCCACAGACAAGGGGAACCATCGACCATTCACGTCAGTTTCGAGCAAGTCAAAGCCGAATACTTAGGAGCGAAGGACCACTTGAACACGATTGGAGTCACGTGGTCGGTGAACCCCAGCACAGCGTTAAGTCAACGCAATACAGCCGTGGAACCGTAACATTTTGCTAAAGCTCTATCTGGGCATTCACCATAGGAAAGACAACACATTCAGGAAGACGTATCAGCTGGGTGGCAATACCAAGTACCCCGGAAATCGCACGCCGAATAGAAGTTGCAAGCAAGAGGACAAGAATGGAGACTCTTGAAGACACAGTATTACGAGCCACGATGATTGAAGATGAGTATTCCACCCACCAGACAGAAGTGCTCGCTGCTGTCAGAAGAATAGCAAAAGGAAGCACATGCACGCGCAGCATGTTGCTCATTCAAGGACTCAAAGGACCACTCGCAAAAGAGTTGGCACGGATTGCCCTGCATAGTACGGAGTGCAGGATGAGGAAGATGGGAGCCCATGAGCTTACCGGGTATGTCTCCCAATTCGAAATGTTATTGGACAAAGCTGGCTTGGACACAGACGACCGCGAGGCACTGCAGGCCTTTGCAAACGGACTACACCCCCTCCTGTATTTGGAAGTGAGGGCGCGGCAGCCAGGAAGGTACCAGCAATGGATTGAAGAAGTCATGAAGGTGCAATGGCGCTGGGACAAGAAACCGCAATGGCCTGGCGAGGCATTAGAATACACTAATGATCAAGTTTGGTGAAAATATGTGCCTCCCTTACTTTGTCCATAAGTTCAGGAATAAGGGGAAGTGGGTAGCGATTCTTCACAGTTAAATTGTTAAGCTTTCGATAGTCTTGGACTGGTCTGAGTTTGCCATCCTTCTTCTTGATGAAAAAGAAGGGCAATGAATAGGGAGACTTTGAGGGTCAGATGTATCCCTTCTTTAGTTGTTCTTCCACAAACTCTTCCAAGGCTTTGTCCTCGACTTGTGTCATGGGGTAAATTTTACAGTCAATAGTGGTGGGGGCATTGGGGACAAGGTCAATGGCATGATCCCAAGGTCACAGTGGTGGGAATCATTGTGAACTTTCTTCATCAAATACTTTTCGGTGATGGTTGTATTCTTCAGGGACTCTTTCTTTGAACGTTTTCATGGTTTTGTCTGCAGCTTTTTGAGCCAATTTGGATGCAGTAGTGGTTTTGCACAGATGTACCACTTCATCAGAAGTTTCTTCCACTTGTTGCTCCCATTGTTCTTCAGTTATGATCCTTTGGTTGGCAACGGATACATATCCCAAGCTTGTGATGACCACTGGCTGAAATTCCTTGTCGAGAGTGGCGTCCTTCCAGTGGATACTGGGTTCAAATGCAGTAAGCCATGGGTATCCCAAGATGACTTTGTCAGATCCAAGATTGGTGATAAGAAAACGGAGGGTTTTTGTCTTATTTCCAGTAGTGACTTCAAGGTCCGTAAATTGAGTGATTTCTCCATCTTGGTTGTGAGTTTCATTGACATTCCATATTTTGATAGGTTGCATTACTGGGAGTGTAGAAATTTTAAGTCGGCTTATCAGGTTTTTACTGATAAAATTGTTGGTTGCTCCTGAGTCGATAAGTACTTGTCTTTGGCCGTCACGTGTGCAGATTCAAATAAAACTGGAATTCGCATAGATCGATATCTGCTATGGTACACGCTAATCTTCATTGCTTTAGCCAAGGCCGTGGGGTTCAAGCATTGGAAAAACCCTGTTTCCCAAACAATTGTTCTTCAAGAGCTGCTTTAACATCGTCAGAGTCAGCTTGCATGGCAGTGATATATGCTGCGGCTTTCTCCAAGGCTTTCATGTTGGAATTGCCTTCTACTTTGACGGTGGCAACAACAGTTGGAGCGTTTGAAGAGGTAGTTGCAACAGAAGCTTGAGTGTTTTGGCGTTGAGGGAAATTGCATGAAATATGCCCTTTGTTGCCACATCTGAAGCATCTTCCCTTTGTTGGTAACGTTGTTTGTCTTCATCCATCATGGTAGCTCTAGCACGGGTTCTTCCAATATCCATTGCATTGGGGTTTCAATTGTTGGTGTACATGTTTTGTCATCATTGTTTGCGGCGTGGGTTACTAGTGTTCATTGGCTTGCGCAAGTGACTTTGAAGGAGGTTGTAAATTCTCTGCTGTTCAACAGCAGCATCTGTCCAATCGTGCCAATTGACTGGTCGGTGTTGACGAAGTATACTTTCTGTCAACTTGAAAGGTAACCCTTAAGCATATAGATTGAGGGTTACTTCTTCATCCAACATATATCCTGCTTTATTGGCAAGACTGGCAAATTTGGTGTTATAATTGTCAATGTTTCCTGCTTCCATCTGTAATTTGGCAATATTGGTTTGTGCCTTCTGCCTTTCTGAAGTGTTGGTATAGGCTTGTCGGAATCGAATCTCTACTTCATTCCACAGGTTTTCTTCATTAGGTGCCACCCCTGTAGCAATTTGAGCATTGAGCCAAGTAACTTGTTCTTGAACCCAGTCTTGTACCAATGGTCCTTGAATATAGGACAAAAAGGTTATGGCCCTTTGATAAGGGACTTGCAGTATTGCAGCTGTCGGGTTCATGCCTCTATAGATTGTGATTCGAGGAGGAAGGCTTTGCTTTGTCCACGGTTGCCATTGAATTTGGTGGGAGGGTTTCCTCTGAGTTTCTTATTGGGTACTCCTCCTCCTGCCGGGGCTCCTCCTACAGGTGCAGCACCAGGTGTGGGTGCGCCTCCAGGTGTGCCTCCTCCTTCTCCACCTCCACCCCCACCTGGTGCGGGGGCAGGGGCTCCTCCTCCACCACTGCCTCCAAGGGGTGCAGATGGGGTGGTAGTACTGGTTGAGGCTTGTACTGGTTGCATTTGTGACATGTCTGGTGCTAGGTTTGTTTGTTGGGGTGGTTCTTCTGGCTGTTTTGTTTCTTCTGGTGGATTGAATACTTGTACTGGTGAATCAGGGGGTATGCCAAAGAGATTTCGCTGTGAGCAGAGTGGTCCTGTCTGATATTGGTGCAGGGCAAGTTGGAATGTAAACCACTGTCCACTTGTTTTGCTTTTGACCACTATTGCCCACTTTCAGAGATCTTCAAGATACTCTACAGGTGTGTATCCTAAGGTTTGATCATAGATGCAATACCCTTCGTTTTCTCCTTCGTTGACCCAGACAACTGTTCCTTTGATTTGGTCAGAAAGAGTGTCTTCTCTTGTTCGTTCGATATATTCAGACTGGAACTGTGCTTCTGCATGGCTTTTCCCTTTCTTTGGGGAAGCCACCATGGTTCAAGGGTAGAGACTTAACTTAATGTTATGCTCACATGGGCAATCATGC
The DNA here is from genome assembly GCA_025769895.1 of Lactarius psammicola. Lineage (NCBI taxonomy): Eukaryota > Fungi > Basidiomycota > Agaricomycetes > Russulales > Russulaceae > Lactarius > Lactarius psammicola. The sequence continues at coordinate 5,473 of WTXK01000257.1, forward strand.
GACGTGCAATTAAGCCAAGTTCAAGTTAGAGTGAAACTGGTTCAAGGTCTCAGTTCAATGATGCACAAGTAGCATGTGGAGCAGGGCTCAACACGGCACAGTGGAAGTGACTCAAAGGTCCTTCTGAATAACAGAGGCAAGGTGTTACGTGTCTACTGGCACGTGGCTCGACTTGAGCGATGAGATAGGCGACACTACCAATAACGACTTAGCGATATGATGGCCCTTGTGGCACGTGATCGTGGGAGTATAACAGCAAGCCCTAGTCGTGGGACAATACTGACTCGAGGACGAGAACTATGAGGCAGACTCCTACTAGGAGGAGCGCAAGACTTATCCCAATAAGGGAAGATGAGATGAGGGAATGCAGAGTAGATTCAAGAAGTCCAAGCTGCGGACTACAGCGCAGCTTGGCTAACCTTATATACATATACGCAAGGGCTTTAAAGCGCCTCTTGAAAGGTAAGTAACCAATCATGTACAGTAAGGTTATCGTAAGAGTCCCTCCGAGTCATAGATATCGTACATTGATCAACCAATCACATACCTCGCCCTTATCATACAGTACTGGTCTTATTGGAACTGTTATCTTGTGAGTCATGTAGCGCTATCACATGCCTGTGATCCGGGGATATGAGCTACCCGGAGTCCCACGTCGTAACATCACCCCCTTTTCAGGGAGGATGCCCACATCCTAATATCCTCAGTCTCAGTGGAATTCTTGCTGGTCGGGCCATTCCCAGAGTATCTCGGGGTCTCCGAGTTGTCGCTGCTCGCACTCGAGTCGCGCAAGGGCATCGGTGCGGTGAAGACGGGCGGCGCATAGCGACCGCCTCCCATACAATACCGCGATGCCCGTTTCGAGCTCTTTGACGCATTGTTTCAAGTGCTGCTGATCTTGCGTCAGCGCTCGGTACCTGTAACACCACCACAGGGGCGTTAAGTACGACGTGTACTTTCTAAGTTAACTATCAAGGGTTCCAGTAGAGCGAGTCGGTTAGGACTCAGTTTGGGGATGAATAAGAGTTGAACTAGCTTCTAGAGCTTATCGACCTTAGTCAGAGAAGACGGAGCTCAGGCATGAAGGCGAGCGAAAGACTTAAGCACAAAGGCAAGTCAAAGACAAGTTCGCAAGTACTGATGTGGTATTACACAAGAAGTCAGAACTACCGTACAAGCTAGGTAGTACACGGCTTATATACAAGTACACGGTGTTTGGTTATGCCAAACACATGACGCAATCCTAGGATACGGGTCCTAGTGAGCTTATCATACTATGAGTCATATCGAAAGTACTAGTAGTTTCCGCGGAGTCACGTGGGACTCTGACGTTGTCAGCGGATTCTAAAAGTCGTAAAACCTACCAATGGTACGATCATGGGGTAGGTGCGAGATAAGGGCCGAGACCTGAATCTGATCGGATCCTAACCGTAACCAAGTCACGAGTCAATCGATGGAATGGATGAAATGGAAACAATGAAAAGAAAACAACGAAAAGAAATGATCAAGTAATAGGAAAATGATAATGGTTCGTAACATTACCCCCCTGTTAGAATCGAAGTTGCCACAACTTCGACTAGTCACTGCCGATATAGTCATAGATGTCAGCGTCGATATCGTTTGTGGGGGTAGGACTGCGAGGAACAGGGCAAGTGTGTCATTGTAAGAACAGATGGCGGCCCCGTTCTCCACACTTTCGGCATAACTTGTACATGGGGCAGTCAATTTCGTCGTGTCTGGCATCAGAGAGAAGGCACTTCCCACACCAGCGGGGTCAGTCAGAAGGCTCTTCATAGCAGGGTGCCATAGCTGACACTCGTCGAATAAGGCACGACTGAATGCCATGGCTGTCGCTGCCACAATAGGCACATGCGTACATCATCATTCGACGAGGACACTGCGCGATCAAATGGTCAGCAGACTTGCACACGAAGCACTTCTTGGACCGCCTTTTGCTCTTGCCTTCCCCCTGTAGTCGTGGCATCTCGCATGGCCCTCCCATCCTCGGTGGAAGGGGCATCGAGTCATCAGCGTGTCGGGGTCAAATGGGTTTTGCTGTAATTTCGGCGTATTTGTCTGAAATGAGGGGAATTGCTCGTGCATACTGGAGCCGCTTTCATACGCTTGTGAATTCCATGTCCAGATGAAACTGGTCACGGGTCGCCTCTGCTTCCAACCTCCTCAGGTCAGCGCGGCGCGTCTTAATGGCGTCCCTTTGTGTTAAACACTCTCACAATCTCGAGACGTCAGCATGTAGTCTTGGGTCATGTAGTTCATTAAGAACTTCATCAAGAATGAGGCTTCGGGGATCATGAGGATGGAAAAGGTCGATTTGGTTTTCCGTCACTGTTTGCGGTAGTCAGTTAGAATAGACGGTTCGTAAGAAGACCTGTGTGATGTAGCTAGGCTGCCCTTTCCCCATAGTTCCAACACACTCTTGATAGTGCTTCCGGTAGTAAATGTATTTGGCGACCTCCTTTCGCCCTTCTTCTCCAATCATAATGGGGAAGAAGGTTGGTTGTGTGAGATCGTTTGGGAAAAAGGGTATACCGGGGTAGTCAGGGTCGGCTTCTTCATCTTCATCATCTAACAAGGCTCTTATGGGATCAGGGGTTGCCTTTTCAACGGTGACTGGGGGTGTGAATGTGTGGTCTAGCGCTGCCGGGAATGGTTCCTGGGGAACTGCTCGAGATGATACTACGGGGGTAGGTTCAAGTGGGGGTGGTGACTGTGGTGATGGTGGTGAGGCCGCGAGTGCCTCAGTAGCTAGCTTCAGCAGGGGAATAGGGGACTTGTCGTTAATGATGGAGTACGGAGTTTCTGGTGTTCGCGAGAAGGTAGGTAGTCCCTTCTCTTGAGAGGGGACAGTAAGGTTCTCGAGAATAATCTCAGATGGGCGACGATGGGGAACAATAGAGACGATGGGGGTGGACATGATAGATGGTGAGGCCATAATGTGTGTTGTCGGCAAGTGGTCTTTATATCTTTCGTCCAGCCCCTTCGGTGGTAGGATGTTGCCGGTAGAAGTCGGCAATAAGGTCAGCTGAGTGTCATACATTTTCTAGGGGTTCCCACAAACTGTCACTCATGGGAAAACCTTTCCATTGGACTAGGAATTGAAGTTTGCGCCCTTGGCCATACAACCTTGATTGTAGGATGCGCTCTACTTCAAACTCCTCTTCTCCTTCGATAAGGTCAGGTGGAGGTCGTGCAAAATTTTCCCCGTGTAGTTCCGTCTCCTTATATGGTGTAAGAAGGTTCGCATGAAACACAGGATGAATCTTCCAGGTCTTCAGCAACTCCAGCTCATAGGAGACGTCTGATAAGACCTTCTTGATTCGGAAAGGACCATATCATTTGGGTGCTAACTTTGCGGTGGGGTAAAAGGTCCGAAGATTCGTCCCTTCTAGCCACACTTGAGCACCTTCTTGATAGGGGATAAAGCGGGTTTTCCCTCGGCCTGTCATCAGTTGTTGCGCATGTTTGATACAGTCTTGTGCGTGTTGCCGTCTGATAACCATCTCTTCTAATCGTTGGTCTACCAATGGGGATGTTGTGGGTTTTGAGGTCCACGTCGTTCGTGGTTCCCAACCCATGATAAGAGAAAATGGGGAGTGTTTCGTAGTTGCATTGGGCCATGAGTTATGAGCGAATTGCGCCACTGGTAGTGCTTCTGCCCAATTGTCTTGTTGTACATTGCTCCAGTGTCGAAGATACTGCTCGAGCCATTGGTTAGTTCGTTCCGATTGACCGTCCATCTGAGGGTGATAGGCTGACGAAATATTTTGGCGGATACCTAGGGTCGTACACAGCCCTTTCATAAAGGCTGACGTAAACCGGGGGTCTCGGTCCATGATGAGTTTTCATGGGATGCCATAGTGAGGGTAAACATGGTGGAGGTACAGCTGCGCTACTCCTTCCGCAGATATCGACTTGTTGCAAGGTATAAAGATTGCTGCTTTTGAACAATCGTGGTCGGTGATGGTAAGGATAGAGTCATATCCCTTGGATGGAGGCAGCTTTGTGATGAAGTCCATGGAGATGACTTCGAATGGTTCCGTGTCTGGGTCTGTGGTTATGGGAAATAAACGCGGCTTTTGTCGATGGGAATTTATTTTGTTGGCTTGACACATTGCGCATCCCTTGACATACTCTTCTACGTCTTTCCGCATGTTGGGCCACCAGTAGTCTCGTCGTAGAAGTTCATAGGTATTGGCAATTCCAGGGTGTCCCATGCTAGGAGTATCGTGGAAAAAGGTGATTACCCCCCGCTTAAGATCATTGTCCCCGACAACGACAAGGGCCTCTCCTTTCCACCACAAGCCATTTAATTTCTTTAAATTATACGGCTCTACCCATCGCAAGACGTCTTTCTCGTCGAGGTTTTGTGAGATTTGAGTCCAAATATCCATGTCGTGCATAGACACTTTGACTGCGCGTGCGAATTTTTCAGCTGGGAGAACAATGACGTTGTTGTTGTCTTCTTGTCCCATTCCATGATCCGCTCTCCTAGACAGGGCGTCTGCACGACCGTTGCGGCATCCTGGAATGTGCTTTAGGATAAAGTTGTATTCTGACAACTCTAGGAATTCGCGCGCTACACGTCGACTAATTTTCCTTGGCTCTTTCCAGTACTGGAGATTGGTGTGATCGGTGTGGATAACGATTTTGTAAGGGGATCCTGCCAGATATGTCCTCCAGGCTCGTAATGCCTTTACTATTGCCAATAGTTCGCGGTCATAAATGTCATAGTTGCGTTCTGCTTGACTTAGGGATTCGGAGTGGAAAGCGATTGGATGTAACTTGTCGTCTGCCCCTATCTGGTTTAGTACTGCTCCTATTGCAACATTTGATGCGTCCACTTCGAGCTCGAATGGCTTTTCCAGATCGGGGAAAAGAAGTACTGGTTCATCACCAATACATCTTTTAATAGCTTCGAACGCTTCTTGCTGTTTTTGTCCCCATTGCCACACCATTTCCTTTTTTGTTAAGTCATGAAGTGGCCGTGCTTTTGCGGAGAATCCTTGGATAAATCTCCGATAGAAATTGCAGAAGCCCAAGAAGGCTCGTACTTCCTTGAGGTTCTTTGGTGGTTGCCACTCTTGAATACCTCGGACCTTGACTAGGTCCATCTGAATGGTCCCATGTCCGATTATAAGTCCAAGGTACTCTACTTGGCGTACCTCGAATACACACTTCTCTGGTTTGACATAGAGGTCTTGCTCTTCACAGATCCGCAGTACCTCATGTAGTACCGCTCGGTGATGCGACAGGTCGTCCATTGTCGCAATCAGAATATCATCCATATAGACAATTACCTCTCCTGTCAGAACGAGAGTCCAGAATAGGTCGTCCATCATCGCTTGGAATGTCGATGGCGAGTTGGTAAGTCCAAAGTACATTACTAAGGGCTTGAAAAGTCCTTGGTTAGTCTTGAACACTGCTTTCCACTCATCGCCTTCTTTGATACGGACGTTGTTATATCCCCAACGAATATCTAGTTTTGAATATAACCGTGCTCCCTGTATTCGGTCGATGAGTTCCGGAATTAGAGGAAGGGGGTATTGATTTCGTACGGTGATATCGTTAAGGCGTCGGTAATCTTGGACTGGTCATAATTTCCCGTCTTTCTTTTTTATGAAGAAAAAGGAAGATGCGTAGGGTGATTTCAATGCTCAAATATACCCTTTTTCTAATTGTTTGGTGAGGAATGCGGTGAGCGCTACTCCTTCGTCTTGCGTTAATGGATAGACCTTGCAGTCTAATGTGGCCGGGGCAGTTGGGAGTAAATCGATAGCATGGTCCCATGGTCGCGTAGGGGGAAAGTGATTAGAGGCCTCCTCTGAGAACACTTTGGCGTGTCTTCAATACTCCTCTGGTACCATATCTTTGAATGTTTGTTGGGGTTTCTTCAATGCCTCTCGTTGCGCCAATTCTGATGCCGTAGTGGTTTTTTGTAACCACGTAATGTAGGGCTCTCGGTCTTCGTCCATCAACTGTTCCCATGCCTCCTCGTCAAGTTCATACGTCTCTAACGCCCGAATGGAAGCTTCCATGGGTGTGGCTTCGTCTGACAAGTGCAAGCTAGTGATGACTACCGGTTGCCATTCTTCATCAAGTGTGGCATCCCCCCATCTTATCTTAGGTTCGAACACCATAAACCACAGGTATCCCAAGATTACTTCGTCTCTTCCTAGGTTCGTTACCAGGAAGCGAAGCATTTTCTCTTCTTTTCCCATTCATACCATGAGATCAGTGTATTGCGTGATAGCACCATCTTGATTATGGGTTCCATCCACATTCCATATTCGAATGGGGTTGGCAGCGGTTCGCGTCGAGATTTGAAGTCATTTTAGTAGAGTTGAGCATATAAAATTATCTGTTGCCCCTGAGTCTATCAGGACTTGTCGTTCGGCCGTCGCGTGTGCAGATTTGAACAATACTGGGACTCTCATTGATCGATATCTGCTATGATACACACTAAGATTGAGTGCTCTAGCCCAGGCCGCCGGGTTCAAGTGTCAGGAAAATCCTCTCTTCCAAATAGTTTTTCCACCATCAGATCGCGCACTTCCTGGCTCTGTGCCTTCATCGCTGTGATCTGAGCATCCGCCTGTTCTTCAACCGAAAGTACGCGATTAGACTGTATGGTGACAGAAGAGATGGCGGGAGTTGGTACACTTGAAGTCGTGGAAGTCGATAAGGTGGTTGCGGATAGAGCCACGCGCGCGCCTTTTTGTGGACAGTTATGCGCAATGTGCCCTTTCTCACGGCATCTAAAACATTTGCCATCCTTTTGAAGCTGGAGCTTGTCAGCGTCCATGATCGTGACATTGGCTCGAGCTCGTCCAACGTCCATGGCATTAGGGTCTCATGTTTTGTTGAGGGCTTGTACCCACTGTTCTCGTGAGTGAGTCCCCCTCTTTCGTGGCTTTCCTCCTTTCCCAAGTCGCTCCTTGAGGACAAGGTACTCGGCCTGTTGTAGCCTTGCGGTGTCTTTCCACTGTTCCCAGTTAATAGGATGTTGGAATTGAACAGCGTTGATGACTAACATGTTCGGCAATCCGTCTTGGAACATGTCGAGTGTGATAGGATCGTCGAGGTTGTACCCTGCCTTCCCAGCAAGGTTCTGGAACTGCGCGATGTACGAATTGATGTCTTCTCCCTTCATTGTGAGGTTTGGGAGTGCTTTGTGTGCTTTAGTTTGTTCCGCAGTGTCGGTGTAAGCCTGGACGAAGCGCATATGGATCGTGTCCCACAAGTTATTTTCGTTGTGGAGCACCCCATTGTTAATCTGCCCTTCTAGCCACTGTGCTTGTTCATCGACCCAATCATCTACCAATGGTCCCCTGATGTAGGAAAGGAACATCATAGCCCTTTGATAAGGAATGGCTAACTGGTCCACGTTGGGGTTCATCCCTCTGTACAACGTGAAGGCTCTAAGGAACGATTTGCTTTGCTCCCTATTGCCATCAAATTGCGGCGGTGGGTTTCCTCCCAATCGTCCATGCCCTCCTGGCGCGGGTGCTATCGGTGTGGGGGCAGCAGCGCCACCGCCACCGCCACCGCCACCACCACTGCCACTGCCACCGCCACCACCAGGGGCTCCTCCTCCAGGTGGCAGACCTCCTCCGGAAGCGGGAACTCCTCCTCCAGGTGGTGGACCTCCTCCAGAAGCAGGAACTCCTCCTCCAGGTGGCGGACCTCCTCCGGAAGCGGGGACTCCCCCTCCAGATGTGGGGATGCCCCCTCCTGTTGCCGTGAGGGTTGTGCTTGCTTGACTTTGTGACATTGTTGTACTGGGGAACAATGATGCTGGTAGGTTGATAACGGGTACTGGAATGCTTGGGGAGTCTGGCTAGTCTGTGTCAATTCCTGCCCCTCTTGATGCGAATGGGCCTACTCCTAGGTCGTTGGGTACAGGTCTAAATGTGTACCACTGTCCTTCAGTCTTGGAGTATTCGATAAAGGCCCAAAGCCGTTTGTCTTCCAGATAATGGATTGGCTTATAGGCATTTTCTTTTGATTCAAAGATATAGTATCCTGAATATTCTTGACTTTCTCTCCAGACTGCTGATCCTTTGACTTTGTCCAAGAGTTCATCGCTATGGAGAAGTTCAATGTATTCAGGGCTGAACTTGGTTCTGTTTCGGCTGGATGAAGCCACGATGGAAGAGTTCTGACTTAATGTAACGCCACCACAGGGGCGTTAAGTACGACGTGTACTTTCTAAGTCAACTATCAAGGGTTCCAGTAGAGTGAGTCGGTTAGGACTCAGTTTGGGGATGAATAAGAGTTGAACTAGCTTCTAGAGCTTATCGACCTTAGTCAGAGAAGACGGAGCTCAGGCATGAAGGCGAGCGAAAGACTTAAGCACAAAGGCAAGTCAAAGACAAGTTCGCAAGTACTGATGTGGTATTACACAAGAAGTCAGAACTACCGTACAAGCTAGGTAGTACACGGCTTATATACAAGTACACGGTGTTTGGTTATGCCAAACACATGACGCAATCCTAGGATATGGGTCCTAGTGAGCTTATCGTACTATGAGTCATATCGAAAGTACTAGTAGTTTCCGCGGAGTCACGTGGGACTCTGACGTTGTCAGCAGATTCTAAAAGTCGTAAAACCTACCAATGGTACGATCATGGGGTAGGTGCGAGATAAGGGCCAAGACCTGAATCTGATCGGATCCTAACCGTAACCGAGTCACGAGTCAATCGATGGAATGGATGAAATGGAAACAACGAAAAGAAAACAACGAAAAGAAATGATCAAGTAATAGGAAAATGATAATGGTTCGTAACAGTACCGTCGGACTTCAGCAGGGATTGACTTATCTGATAGTGCCCGGAGACATTGGTCTACCACCGGCTGCCTGCGGTACCCCCACTCCAGGGTCTTTAGCTTGTCTTTGGTATACTTTGGGGGTCGAGGGAGTACTGGTTTCGGCATGGCGTAGAATGGCGATGCGTATACTCGGTCCATTCGGTTGGTCCCCATTAGGATGAGGGGGTCGTCGCTCTCGATGATCTGGTACCAGAGCGCAGGGCAATTGATCCCCTGGATTGTGAGTGGGCAGGGTATGTAATCCCGCCCCGCGTTACGAGTCCATCCTCGTGGGGTCTTGGCCTCGAACGACTGTTTGAGGGGGTCGTCTATGGGTTCCTGCCAATTACATCACATAATTGGCTCTCCGTCGGTGGTGGATGCATGGGGGGTGTCGTCGGGTAAGTGCTCGTACTGTCCGTAGGTGATGTGAGGGTGCTCAGCTGGGTAGAGATCGGTTTCCCGATCAACGCATCTGAATTCTTGAGCCTGGATTCACGCATTCGTCTGATCTCGGCGTGCCTCTTCAGCAGCCTCTCTCTCCACGCAGCGTGCGCGGCGTCGAGCTGCTCGTTGGTCCACGCCTGCGCAGTGTACCACCAGAGCTCTGTGGGCCTCTTCACCGTCGCCTTGAATGCGGAGTCGTACTGGTACGGGTTCGGTGTCGCTCGTATCTTCTCCCACGATGAGAGGATTGTCCCTAGTTCCACGGCGATACTCCTCCGTGTCAGGAATGTTCCGCACTGTAAGCAGCCTGGGCTGTAGTGCACTTTCAGACAGTGTTGCCTGCGCAGGGCCGGGGAAGGCGCGCTCCACTGCGGCGAGTTCGTCTTGGGTAATTGGGGCAACCACCGTACCCTCGTCTTCTCAAGCTGTAGGGACCACAGCGGCTCCTTCTTCTGGGCTGTGGTTCCCGTCGTCATGGTCGTTGGTGTCCCATCCGAGGGCGGTGGTGTTGCCGGTTTTGTGGACGTGGCGGAGTTGGGCTCTGGCCTCTGGAAGGGAGATGAGTCCTTCCAGGAGTTCAGCCGAGAATACTTCCTCAGCGGTTTTAGTGGCATAGTACGCAAAGTCCATAAGATGTGGGCGAAAGGATGTTGTGAGGGAAGATGAGGAGGAGGGATGAGGGTGACAGGACTTAGCGGTCTGGGTTGTCCTTAAGTATGTTTTCGTGGCGGAGTTTGATTGTTCGAACTCCCTTATCTTGTCTTCGGCATAGATATCGGCCTTGTTGACCCACTGGCTCTCCGAGTCTGGGTACCCAAGCCATTTAACCAGGTACTGCCAAGTACATCTTCTGCCGAAAAGCCGAGTGTCTAGAATCTTCTTGACCTCGTATTCTTCTTCTCCTTCCACAAGTTCTGGCAGTGGGCGCGTGAAATTTGGTCCATGAATGGCAGTCTCACGATAAGGTGTGAGAAGATCGATGTGAAACACCGGGTGGACCTTCCATTGAACCGGTAATTTCAAATGATAAGAGTATGGCGACATCACCTGGTCTATTGTGAAAGGTCCGTGCCTTTTTGCTGCCAGTTTCGCGCTCGGTTGATTGGTCTTGAGGTTGTGCCCATCTAACCATACTTGGTCGCCAACCTTGAACTTGGGCGTATCTTTGTGTTTGACCCATAGGGTCTGGGCTTTTGTTATCAAGGACTGTGCTTCTTGTCTGGCTTCCTTAAGCTGCTCCAGACACGTTGTTATCTGTGGAATAGGGGATGGCTTATCCGCCCAATCAGTGCGTGGGTGATATCCCATGAGAAGTTCGAACGGGGACTTCCTTGTTATCTTGTGGGGCCATGAGTTGTGCGTGAATTCTGCCAGTGGCAGGTAATGGAGCCAATCCTTCTGATGGTAGTCCACCTGGAAGCGTAGGTACTGTTCCAGCCATTGATTTGTTCGTTCTGATTGGCCATCCGTTCTTGGGTGATATGCCGACAAGATATTTTGCTCGATTCCCAGTTGTCGGCACAGTTCCCTTGTGAACCGGGACGCAAACCGGGGATCTCTATCCGATATGATTTTAGTGGGGAGTTCGTAGCGAGCGAAAACGTGCTTAGCATATAGTTGGGCAGTTTCTTCTGCGGATATGTCTTCACAACAGGGTATGAATATGGCTGCCTTGGTACAGTCATGGTCCGTGACCGTCAAAATAGAGTCGTACCCCCCAGAGGATGGGAGTTTGACAATGAAGTCCATCGCTATTACCTCAAAGGGTTTTGCTTCTGGTTTGGGGAATATTGGTTGTAATGGTGCGCACGTTGGTCGTGTGTTAGCCTTGTTCCACTGACACTCTGTGCATCCCTTGACGTATTCCACGACGTCCTTGGTCATTCCTGGCCAGAAGTATCGTCGTGCTACCAGCATGCCCGTCTTTGTCATGCCTGGGTGTCCATATACTGGAGGAGAGTGGTGAGCGTCGATAATTGCGCGTTTTTCAGATACTCCCCTGGTAATAACACGTCAGCCCTCCTTATACCATACTCCGTCAATTTTCATTAGTCGGTGTGCGTTGATCCAATGTTGTATTTGTTCCTCGTTTTGTTCCTGTTCGGCCGTCTCCGTGGGTTCGATGGATGTTACGCCCGTAGTTCGAAGGAACATGTGGTCTGGAAGTACCACCACACTTTGATTGTCGTTGTCCCCAGTGTCGTAGTCACTGCGTCTCGACAATGCGTCAGCGCGTCCATTTGCTCGTCCTGCAACGTGCTTTATTTTGATCAGGTATTCGGATAGTTCAACTACTTCCCTTGCTATCCGCCTATTGATGTTTTGAGGGCTTCGCCAGTATAGCAGGTTTGCATGGTCCGAGTGAACGATGATGTCGTGTGGGGAACCCGCTAGCAAGGGTTTCCAATGTTTGAGCGCCTCCACTATAGCCAGCAACTCGAGGTCGTATACATGGTAGTTGCGTTGAGCCGGGTCTAGTGTTTTTGAAAAGTATCCGATCGGGTGTTTTTTGCCGTCCTGCTTCCGCTGTAAGAGAACTCCTCCTATGGCGTACCCCGAGGCGTCTACTTCTAGATCGAATTGGTCTGTCAGTATCGGGTGCGCCAATATGGGTTCCTGCGTTACTCGCGCTTTGAGCGTGTTGAATGCTACTTGCTGATCTTGCCCCCACTTCCATGCCTCCCCTTTTCTTGTGAGTGTATTCAAGGGTTGTGCATGGTGTGCGAAGCCTTTGATAAATGCACGGTAAAAATTGCAGAAACCGAGAAAAGAGCGAACGTCCTTAATGGTTTTAGGGGTAGGCCAATCGCGAATGCCGGCGATTTTTGCAGGGTCCATATGTGTTACCCCCTTTTCAAGGATTACCCCCAGGTAATCCATTGCCGGCGCATGGAAAAGGCACTTCTCAAGTTTGAAATAGAGGTCGTGATTGTTACGTGTCTATTGGCACGTGGCTCGACTTGAGCGACAAGAGAAGCGACACAACTGATTGATGACTTAGCAATATGACGGCCCCTGTGGCACGCGATCGTGGGAGTATAACAGCAGGCCTTATTCGTAAGGCGATACTGACTCAAGGATGATAATGACGAGGCAGACTCCTATCAAGAGGAGCGCAAGGCCGAGGCCAGAAAGGGACAAGAGGAAAGAAGACAGAATAGATTCAAGAAGACCAAGCTGCGGACTATGGCGCAGCTCGGCTAGCCTTATATACATATACGCAAGGGCTTTGAAGCGCCTCTCGAAAGGTAAGTAACCAATCGCGTACAGTATAGTTATCGTAAATGTCCGTCCGAGTCATACAGTAGGAACCAATCACATCCTCGTTGCTTATCATACAGTACTGGGTTATCGGAGCCGTTATCTATGAGTCACATACCGTTATCACATGCTGTCGGTCTGGGGATACAAGCTACCCGGGATCCCGTATCGTAACATCACCCCCTTTTCAGGAAGGATGCCCACATCCTAGTAGCCTCGTTCGCGTCGGTATTCTGCGTGGTCAGATCGCTCCCAGAGTATCTCTGGGTCTCCGAGTTGCCGTCGTTCCCTTTCCAGGCGCGCGAGGGCGTTGGCTCTGTGGAGACGGGCAGCGCACAGCGACCTCCGTCCGTACAGAACCACGATGCCCGCTTCAAGCTCGCGGATACGTTGCTCGAGGCGCTGCTGATCTTGCGTCAGCGCCCGGTATCGGCGTACTTCGGCAATGATGGACTTATCTTTGAGTGCCTGAAGGCACTGGTCCATCACCGGTTGCCTGGGGTGGCCCCACTCGATCTTCTTCAACTCTTCTTCGGTATATTTGGGTGGCCTCGGGAGTACTGCCCTCGGGCTGGCGTAAAACGGAGATACGTACACCCGGTCGGTACGGCCGGTCCCCATTAGAATGATAGGGTCGTCGCTCTCGATGAATTGGTACCAGAGCGCGGGTCTGGTGACTCCTTGAATGGTGAGGGGAGCGGGAATATAGTCGCTTCCCGCATTACGCGTCCATCCTGCCGGTACTTTCGCCTCAAATGGCTGCTTGAGCGGATCTTCTGTGGGTTCCCTCCATTTGTTGCGCATGATAGGTTCCCCTTCGGTGGTGGCGGCGAACGGAGTGTCATCGGGTAAGTGCTTGAATCGTCCGTATGTGATATGAGGGTGCTCAGCTGGGTAAAGGTCCACCTCCCAATCTATCGTCCCGAATTCTTGAGCCGCAATTCGCGCAGCCACCTTATTTCGGCGCGCCTCTTCAACAGCTTCTCGCGTCTCGCGGCGTTTGCGGCGTCGAGTTGTTCGTTCGTCCATGCTTGTGCCGTGTGCCACCACAACTCTGCCGGCCTCTTCACGGTCGGCTTGAAGGCGGAGTCGTATTGGTACGGGCTCGGAGTCGCTCGTATCTTCTCCCACGATGAGAGGGTTCTCATAAGATCCAGGGCAACGCTCCTCTTGGTCAGGAACGTTCCGCACTGTAAGCAGCCGGGGCTGTAGTGCACTTTCGGACAGTGTTGCCTGCGCAGGCCCGGGGAAGGCGCGCTCCACAGCGGTGAGTTCGTCCCTGGTAATCGGGGCAACCACTGTACCTTCGTCTTCTGCAGCTGCATGGACCACAGCGGCTCCTTCTTCGGCGTCGTGGTCGTTGTTGTTGTTGCTTCCGCTGTCGATGGTTTCCCATCCAAGAGCAGCGGTGTTGCCGGTTTCGTGGACCCGTTGGAGTCGTCGTCGGGCTTCAGGGAGGGTGATGTGTTACGAACTATTGTCGTTTTCCCTTATTGTTTTCTCTATCACTTGACCATTTCTTTTGACTGCTTCCATTTTCTCGATGACCTTGTGACTCGTATACGGTTACGATCCGATCAGATTCCAGTCTCGGCCCTTATCTCGCACCTACCCCATGATCGTACCATTGGTAGGTTTTACGACTTTTAGAATCCGCTGACGACGTCAGAGTCCCGCGTGACTCCGCGGAAACTACTAGTACTTTCGATATGACTCATAGTACGATAAGCTCACTAGGACCCGTATCCTAGGATCGCGCCATATGTTTGGTATAACCAAACATCGTGTACTTGTATATAAGTCGTGTACTACCTAGCTTGTACGGTAGTTCTGACTTCTTGTGTAAATACCACATCAGTACTCACGAAACCATCTTCGACTTGCCTTTGCGCTTAAGTCCCTCGCTTGCCTTCGTGCCTGAGCATCGTCTACTCTGACTAAGGTCGATAAGCTCTCGAAGCTAGAACGACTCTTATTCATCACCGAACTGAGTCCTAACCGACTCGCTCTACCAGAACCTTTGACAGTTGACTTCGAAGTACACGTCGTACTTAACGCCCCTGTGGTGGCGTTACATGATGAGTCCCTCCAGTAGCTCGGCAGAGAATACTTCCTCAGCGGTTTTAGTGGCATAGTACGAAAAGTCCATGGGAGTGTGGTGGTGAGAGGAGTGTTTATGAGGTGAAGGGAGATGGGGCGACTCAGCAGTTCTGGTGGTCCTTAAGTACCTCTTTGCGTCGGAGTTCGATTGTTCGAACTCCCTTATCTTGTCCTCGGCAAAGATATCGGCTTGGTTGACCCACTGGTTCTCCGAGTCAGGGTATCCAAGCCATTTGACCAAGTATTGCCATGTACGTCTTCTGCTGAACAGCTGAGTGTCTAGAATCTTCTCGACCTCGTATTCTTCTTCTCCTTCCGTAAGATCCGGTGGCGGGCGTGTGAAATTTGGTCCATGAATGGTAGTCTCACGATAAGGTGTGAGAAGATCGATGTGGAAGACCGGATGGATTTTCCACTGAGCTGGTAATTTCAGGCGATAAGAGTATGGCGACATCACCTGGTCCACCATAAACGGTCCGTGCCTCTTTGCCGCCAGCTTTGCGCTTGGTTGATTTGTCTTGAGATTGCGCCCATCTAACCATACTTGGTCGTTGACCCTGAATTTGGGCGTATCTTTATGTTTGACCCACAAGGTCTGGGCCTTCGTTATCAACGACTGCGCTTCCTGTCGTGCTTCTTTTAATTGCTCCATTCGTGTCGTTATCTGAGGTATGAGGGATGGCTTATCCATCCAATCAGCGCGAGGGTGATATCCCATGAGAAGTTCGAAAGGGGACTTCCTTGTTATCTCATGAGGCCACGAGTTATGCGCGAATTCCGCTAGTGGTAGATAATGAAGCCAGTCCTTTTGATGGTAGTCGACCTGGAATCGCAGATATTGCTCCAGCCACTGATTCGTCCTTTCTGATTGTCCGTCCGTCCAAGGATGATATGCCGATGAGATATTCTGTTCGATCCCTAGTTGCCTACATAGTTCCCTCGCGAATTTTGAAGCGAATCGTGGATCGCGATCTGAGATGATCTTCGACGGGAGTCCGTATCGTGCAAATACGTTCCTGGCATACAGTTGAGCGGTTTCTTCTGCAGTAATATCTTCAGTACATGGTATGAACACCGCCACTTTGGTGCAGTCGTGGTCGGTGACCGTGAGTATAGAGTCATATCCTCCGGATGATGGCAACTTAACGATGAAGTCCATGGCCACCGTCTCAAACGGCTTTGCATCTTCTCTTGGGAATATAGGGGAGAGAGGGGCGCGAATGGGTCGTGTGTTGGCCTTGTTTCGCTGGCATTCCACGCATCCCTTAACGTATTCCACCACATCTCTGGTCATTCCTGGCCAAAAGTATCGTCTCGCCACCAGCATGCCGGTTTTTGTCATGCCTGGGTGTCCGTATACTGGAGGAGAGTGGTGAGCGTCAATAATTGCGCGTTTTTCGGATACTCCCCCGGTAACAACGCGTCGGCCCTCCTTGTACCATATCCCGTCTATTTTCATTAATCTGTGTGCATTGATCCACTGTTGTACCTGTGTCTCGTCTTGTGCTTGTTGGGTTGTCTCCGCAGCTTCGACAGATGTCGTGCCTGTCGTTCGGAGGAACATGTGGTCCGGAAGTACCACTACACCCTGATTGTCGCCATTTCCGGTGTTGTAATCACTGCGTCTTGACAGTGCGTCGGCGCGTCCATTTGCTCGTCCTGCTACGTGCTTTATTTTGATCGGGTACTCGGATAATTCAACTACTTCCCTTGCTATCCGCCTATTGATGTTTTGGGGGCTTCTCCAGT
Source organism: Lactarius psammicola (assembly GCA_025769895.1). Lineage (NCBI taxonomy): Eukaryota > Fungi > Basidiomycota > Agaricomycetes > Russulales > Russulaceae > Lactarius > Lactarius psammicola. The sequence continues at coordinate 21,859 of WTXK01000257.1, forward strand.
ATAGCAGGTTTGCGTGATCTGAATGAACAATAATGTCGTGTGGAGAGCCCGCTAACAGGGGTTTCCAGTGCCTGAGCGCTTCCACTATTGCCAATAGTTCGAGATCGTATACATGGTAGTTGCGTTGAGCCGGGTCTAGCGTCTTCGAATAGTATCCGATCGGGTGTTTTCTTCCGTCTTGTTTTCGTTGTAGGAGAACCCCTCCAATGGCATATCCTGAAGCGTCTACTTCCAGCTCAAACTGGTCCGTTAGTACTGGGTGTGCCAATATAGGCTCCTGTGTTACTCGCGCTTTGAGCGTGTCAAATGCTGTCTGCTGGTCTTGTCCCCACTTCCATGCTTCCCCTTTTCTTGTGAGTGTGTTCAAAGGGCGTGCATGGTGGGCGAAACCTTTAATGAATGCGCGGTAAAAATTGCAGAAACCGAGAAAAGAGCGAACGTCCTTAACGGTGTTAGGGGTGGGCCAATCACGGATGCCCGCGATTTTTGCAGGATCCATACGTGTCACCCCCTTTTCAAGGATTACCCCCAGGTAATCCATCGCGGGTGCATGGAAAAGGCATTTCTCGAGTTTGAAATAAAGGTCATGGTCCTTGGCGACCTGTAAGATGTCGCGGACTGCGTCCACATGGCCATCAAGGCCGGAGCGGGATGCGATGCCGATGTCATCCATGTAGACGTGGATTGTGGTGCCGCGTGTTTCATGTTTAAGAATGGTGTCGCGATAGATGAAGTTCATCATGGTCTGGAACGTAGCCGGAGAGTTGGTCAGCCCAAAGTACATAACTGTGGGTTCAAAAAGTCCGTAGTGTGTTTTAAAGGCCGCTTTTTCTTCATCCCCTTCCTTGATGCGAACGTTGTTGTAGCTTCAACGGATGTCGAGCTTCGTGTAGATGTCCGCGTTACTCAGGTCCGTGATGAGGTCGGTAATGAGTGGGAGAGGGTATTGGTTCCGCACCGTTACATCATTCAGTTTTCGATAATCTTGTACAGGTCGGAGTTTGCCATCCTTCTTCTTGACAAAGAAGAAGGGGGATGCGTAGGGCGATTTGGAGGGTCGTATATACCCCTTTTTTAGTTCGTCGGTAATGAATGTTTGAAGTGCTTCGTCCTCCTGTCGTGTAAGAGGATACACCTTGCAGTCCAAAGCCGCTGGCGCGTTTGGCTTCAGATCAATGGCGTGGTCCCAGACCCTCTTCGGGGGAAATCATCGTGATTCTTCTTCGCTGAAGAGTGCTGCGTATTGTGTATATTGCGGCGGCAGAGCTACTGCTTTTGTATATTGCTTCGCGTTGATGGCAAGTTCCGTTGCCGTCGTGCGGATGGTGCATTGCTCCTCAAGTTGTCGGACGATCGTATCTTTTTCTTGATCGGGGAGTGGTTCCACAGTGATGGCGCCGATGACTGGTTGACGCATTATTTGGGGATTCACAGATCGGAGTACCACGGGTAACATGTCTTCGTGGATGGTGGCGTACCGCCACGTGAATGTTGGTTCGAATGTGGCCAGCCACGGATATCCTAATACCACGTCTTCATTTCCAATATCTGTGATAAGGAATCTCATTTCCTTGTGGATCCCTTTAGTGCGTACATCGAGGTCCACGTAATGAGTGATGGACCCCCCTTTGTTTTCCGTATTGTCGATATTCCATATTTTTCGCGGCTTTTCCAGGGGAACCAGTCCCAGCCCCATTCTTTTTGCGAATTTGTGGTTCATGAAGCAGTCGGTGGCTCCACTGTCCACCAGTGCTTGTACGTCGGCCATAGCGTGATGTGTGCGAGTCGAAATTGGGATATGCATAGATCGGAAACGCGTAGTTACTATTACAACATCACGAGAATGTATTGCCCTCACCCAGGCCGCCGGGTTCAGGCATTTGAAAAATCCTCCCGCTCCCAGATTCCTTTCATTACCAGCTCTTGGGTTTCATCGCTTTTGTTGGCGATCGTTTGAAGTACTTGCGCCGCTTCTTGTTGTGGTGTTAGGTTGGTGGTGGCGTGGACTTGAACTGGTGGTGGTTGATTCTGTCGTTGCTTCCGGGGCTGTGTACAGTCGCAACTGAAATGTCCGTATCGCTGACAATTATAACACTGTACTCCCCTGGTGTCATGGGGTTGTCTCCCCTGTTGCTGAATATACCCTCCCCTAGGTACATATCGTCCTCTTGGGTTTTGTTGCATAAATTGCCGGAACCCTGGGTGATTTGGGCTCATTTCTTCCGATCCGGCCACTGCGACCGCGCTGTCGTCGACTTCTCCTCCTCGTGCCCGGGCTCGGGCGGATGTATCCATCGTGTTGGGGTGCATGAGGTGTGGAGGTGGAGCATATCCTCCCCTATTCCCGGTGCGACCTCGGTATTTCTCCAAGTTCTTCTTCCCTTCGTTGAAATGGTTCTGCAAGTGGATGTACTGCTCCTGCCTTTTGAGGAGGGCTTGCTTCCATCCTTCGTAGTTTTGCGGATTGTCGAGCGTATAGCACTGCTCGTACAGCTTGCGCGGGAGTCCCTTGGCAAATACGTTGATCACCATCGGCGAATCTGCTCGATAGCCAGCGCGCCGAACTAGTTCTTCAAATCTGGACACATACTTATCTATGTCCGTTCCTTGCATGTATATCCCTTCTTGTAGTGCCGTCCGTGCCTGCTCTTGCTCCATGGTGTTTGTGAATCGTCTTTTGAAGCTTCGGTAGACGGCCTCCCATATTCTCTCGTCGTCTTCTCGTATGCCATTCGCAATTTGTAGTGTCAACCACCTTGTATGTGTGGTGATCCATTCGTTGAGGTCGTCTCCCTCCAGGAAAGTGAGGAAGAGGATGGCGCGCGAGTAGGCTTCTCGCATCGTCTGCGTGTGGCGGTTCATGCCCCTGTACAACTCCCACTTGGTGAGGAAAGTTTCGGTAGTTTTCCTATCTCCGCGAAATATAGGAGGTGACTGCCCTTGTAGTTTGTTGTAGTCCCCCCTTCCATTGGGGTCTACTCCTGGCGGTCCGCCACTTCCGCCGCCTCCTCCTCCGCCCCCACCCCCGGATGGTGGTGGTCCTCCTGCGGGTGGTCGTCGCGGTGGTACTCCTCCCGGATACCGTCCGGGGGGTCCACCTCCTCGTGGGATGTTGGCGGGTATTCCTTCGCCCTCCACTCGTTGCCTGGCTAAGTAGCTCCATACTCGGCTTTGTTCTCTATCGGAGGGTGGATCGGGTTGGTCGGGTCCATACATTCGCTGATTTGCAAGCTCGTCGAGGGTTACGTGATGACCGGTATTTGGGTCAATAACTTGTTCTTCTGGTTGTAACGGCGTTGGTGCCCTTTCTTCTTCTTGTGTGTTCTGCAGTCTGCGCTCAGCCAGTGCGTCGGCGAGCCTATTTTCTTCCTCCGTATACGTGCGTGTCTCCGTAGCCATAACTGCGGGCGATCTGATATTGATCTGTTCCGCCTGAGCAGCTAAAGAATTGATACGTATCTCGTCAAATCGTCGACGCTGCTGCTCTTCTTCTGCGTCCGGGCGGTCTCCTACTTCGTCTTCTGTGGTGGTTGGTTCGGTGCTACCTTCAGATGGTGCTGGTGCACTGTCGTCTTCTACGCTGTCGATCGGTCCCCACTGATCTCTGTGCACTACTTCGCTTCGCAGGATGTTGCAACCGTATTCAGGTCCTGTGGGTCGTAGTACGTCCCACCGTTGTCTGCGAGGGCTCCAAGCAACTTCTGTCCAACACGTATGTTCGAAATTAAACTCAACTGGATAAACCCTTGATGGTCTCGTAGGTATGTCGACCCAATATCCGGTGACTTCGTCGATTGTTCCCCACCACACGTTTCTTAGGTATTGGGTAGGAATGTTTCGATCTCCCCTTCGTTTGATGGAGTATTGCGCGAATACCCAACTATCTGCAGTTGTTTCGGTCGCCACAGTGGCAGCTTGGTCTTAATGTTACGTGTCTATTGGCACGTGGCTCGACTTGAGCGACAAGAGAAGCGACACAACTGATTGATGACTTAGCAATATGACGGCCCCTGTGGCACGCGATCGTGGGAGTATAACAGCAGGCCTTATTCGTAAGGCGATACTGACTCAAGGATGATAATGACGAGGCAGACTCCTATCAAGAGGAGCGCAAGGCCGAGGCCAGAAAGGGACAAGAGGAAAGAAGACAGAATAGATTCAAGAAGACCAAGCTGCGGACTACGGCGCAGCTCGGCTAGCCTTATATACATATACGCAAGGGCTTTGAAGCGCCTCTCGAAAGGTAAGTAACCAATCGCGTACAGTATAGTTATCGTAAATGTCCGTCCGAGTCATACAGTAGGAACCAATCACATCCTCGTTGCTTATCGTACAGTACTGGGTTATCGGAGCCATTATCTATGAGTCACATACCATTATCACATGCTGTCGGTCCGGGGATACAAGCTACCCGGGATCCCGTATCGTAACAGTGATCTTTGGCAACCTGCAGGACGTCCCGAACTGCGGCCACGTGACCATTGAGGCCAGAGCGGGATGCTATACCGATGTCGTCCATGTATACATGGATCGTGGTGCCCAGCAACTCATGTTTGAGGATGGTGTCACAGTATATGAAGTTCATCATAGTCTGAAAGGTGGCGGGAGAGTTGGTAAGTCTGAAGTACATGACCGTAGGTTCGAAGAGTCCGTAGCGTGTTTTGAAAGCTGCTTTTTCTTCGTCCCCCTCCTTGATGCGGACATTGTTGTAGCCCCAGCGGATGTCGAGTTTCGTGTAGATGTCCGCGTTGCTCAGGTCCATGATGAGGTCGGTAATGAGTGGGAGGGGGTATTGGTTTCTCACCATAACATCATTCAGCTTCCGGTAGTCCTGTATGGGTCGAAGCTTGCTGTCCTTCTTTTTAACAAAAAAGAAAGGGGATGCGTAGGGTGATTTGGAAGGTCGTATATACCCTTTCTTTAATTCGTCGGTGATAAATGCCTGGAGCGCCTCGTCTTCTTGTCGTGTTAAAGGGTACACCTTGCAGTCTAGTGCTGCCGGCGCATTCGGCTTCAGGTCGATGGCGTGGTCCCAAACCCGTTTGGGGGGAAATCGGCGTGATTCTTCCTCACTAAAGAGTGCTGCGAACTGTTCGTATTGTGGTGGTAGGGTTGCGGCTTTCGTGTATTGCTTCGCGTTGATAGCGAGTTCTGTTGCCGTTGTACGGACAGTGCATTGCTCCTCCAGCTGTTGAATGATTGTGTCCTTTTCTTGGTTCGGTAGTGGTTCTACAGTAGTGGCACCAATAACCGGTTGACGTGTCATTTGGGGGTTCACGGACCGGATTACCACGGGTAGCATGTCTTCATGGATGGTGGCATATCGCCATGTAAATCGTGGTTCGAACATGGCCAGCCACAGGTATCCCAGGACGATGTCTTTGTTGCCGATGTCGGTGATGAGGAATCACATTTCCTTGTGAATTCCTTTAGTCTGTACATCGAGGTCCACGTAGTGAGTGATAGACCCTCCTTTGTTTTCGGTATTATCAATATTCCATATTTTGCGTGGCTTTTCCAGGGGAACCAGTCCCAATCCTAGTCATTTTGCAAATTTGTAGTTCATGAAGCAATCGGTGGCTCCGCTGTCCACCAAGGCTTGTATGTCAGCCATTGCGTGATGTGTACGTGTCGAAACTGGAATGTGCATAGATCGAAAACGCGTAGTTACTATTACAACATCATGAGAATGTACTGCCCTCACCCAGGCCGCTGGGTTCAGGTGTTTGGAAAATCCTCTCTTTCCCATATCCCTTTCATCACTAGTTCTTGGGTTTCGTCGCTCTTGTTGGTGATCGTTTGAAGCACTTGTGCCGCCTCTTGTTGGGGTGTCAAGTTTGTGGTGGCGCGAGCTTGTACTGGCGGTGGTTGACTTTGTCGCGTCTTTTGGGGCTGTGTACAATCGCGACTGAAGTGCCCGTATCGTTGACAGTTATAACATTGGACTCCCCTGGTATCGCGGGGTTGTCCCCCTTGTCGCTGGACGTACCCTCCTCTAGGTACGTATTGACCCCTTGATCCTTGAGTATACGGCCGGAAGTTTGGATCGTTGGGGCTCATATCTTCAGAGCCGGCTACCGCCGCCATACTGTTGTCGACTTCTCCTCCTCTTGCTCTTGCTTGGGCAGATGTGTCCATTGCATCGGGGTGTGTGAGGTGCGGAGGTGGGAAATATCCTCCCCGATTCCCGGGGCAGTTTCGATACTTTTCCAGGTTCCTCTTCCCTTCGTTGAAGTGATTCTGCAGGTGGATATACTGTTCCTGCCTCTTGAGGAGGGCTTCCTTCCATCCTTCATAGCTTCATGGGTTGTCAAGCGTGTAGCATTGTTCGTATAACTTGCGTGGGAGTCCTTTGGTGAACACGTTGATCACCATTGGCGAGTCTGCTCGATAGCCAGCGCGCCGCACTAATTCTTCGAATTTTGACACATACTTGTCGATGTCCCCTCCTTCCATCCGTATCCCGTCTTGTAGCGCCGTTCGCGCCTGCTCCTGTTCCATCGTGTTTGTAAATCGTCTCTTGAAACTGCGGTATACGGCTTCCCATATCCGCTCGTCATCTTCTGGTATCCCATTTGTGATTTGCAGGGTCAACCACCTGGTGTGGGTGGTGATCCATTCGTTCAGATTGTCTCCTTCCAAGAAGGTGAGGAATAGGATTGCGCGTGAATATGCTTCTCGCATTGTCTGCGTATGGTGGTTCATGCCCCTATACAGTTCCCACTTCGTGAGGAACATTTCAGTAGCTTTTCTATCACCGCGGAACATGGGAGGTGGCTGCCCTTGTAGTTTGTTATAGTCCCCCCTTGCATTGGGGTCTATTCTGGGGGGGCCTCCGCCTCCACCCCCGCCTCCACCTCCGCCTCCTCCTCCGGACGGTGGTGGTCCTCCTGCGGGTCGTCGTGGTGGCATTCCTCCAGGGTATCGTCCGGGGGGTCCGCCTCCTCTTGGGATGTTAGCGGGCATCCCTTCGCCTTCGACACGCTGCCTTGCCAAGTAGCTCCATACTCAGCTCTGCTCTCTGTCGGATGGTGGATCGGGTTGGTCGGGCCCATACATTCGTTGGTTTGCAAGTTCATCGAGGGTTATATGGTGGCCAGTATTTGGGTCAATGACTCGTTCTTCTGGTTGTAATGGTGTCGGTGCCCTTTCTTCTTCGCGGTTATTCTGTAGTCTTCGCTCAGCCAGTGCGTTGGCGAGTCTATTCTCTTCTTCGGTGTATGTGTGTGTTTCTGTGGCCATAACTGCGGGCGATCTGATGTTGATCTGTTCTGCTTGGGCAGCTAGAGAGTTGATACGTATCTTGTCAAATCGTCGACACTGTTGTTCCTCTTCTGCATCTGGACGGTCTCCTGCTTCGTCTTCCGTGGTAGTTGCTTCTGTGCTGCCTTCGGATGGTGCTGGTGCACTATCGTCTTCTGCGCCGTCAATTGGTCCCCACTGGTCTTGGTGTACTACTTCACTTCGTAAGATGTTGCAGCCGTATTCGGGTCCTGTGGGTCGAAGTACGTCCCACCGTTCTCTGCGAGGACTCCAAGCAACTTCTGTCCAACACGTATGTTCGAAATTGAACTCAACTGGGTAAACTCTTGATGGTCTTGTGGGTATGTCTACCCAATATCCAGTGACATTGTTCACCGTTCCCCACCACGCGTTTCCAAGATAATGGGTGGGAACATTTCAATCTCCTCTTTGTTCGATGGAGTATTGTGCAAATACCCAACTATCTGCAGTAGTTTCGGTCGCCACGATGAGAGCTTGGACTTGATGTTACGTGTCTACTGGCACGTGGCTCGACTTGAGCAATGAGATAGGCGACACTACCAATAATGACTTAGCGATATGATGGCCCTTGTGGCACGTGATCGTGGGAGTATAACAGCAAGCCCTAGTCATGGGACAATACTGACTCGTGATCGTGGGAGTATAACAGCAAGCCCTAGTCGTGGGACAATACTGACTCGAGGACGAGAACTATGAGGCAGACTCCTACTAGGAGGAGCGCAAGACTTATCCCAATAAGGGAAGACGAGATGAGGGAATGCAGAGTAGATTCAAGAAGTCCAAGCTGCGGACTATGGCGCAGCTTGGCTAACCTTATATACATATACGCGAGGGCTTTAAAGCGCCTCTTGAAAGGTAAGTAACCAATCACATACAGTAAGGTTATCGTAAGAGTCCTTCCGAGTCATAGATATCGTACATTGATCAACCAATCACATACCTCGCCCTTATCATACAGTACTGGTCTTATCGGAACTGTTATCTTGTGAGTCATGTAGCGCTATCACATGCCTGTGATCCGGGGATATGAGCTACCCGGAGTCCCACGTCGTAACACAAGGCAATATATGAAGGCCCGCACGTTCAACTAAAGGTATCCTCAGAAAGGAATCCCCTTAGAGTCTGTGAGACTAAAGAAGTATGTGATTTAAGAAGAAGTTGAGTCTACTGTACAAGCTAGGTATTCTACAACTTATATACTAGTACAGCACCAAAGAGTCACAAACAGATGGTGTGATCCTAGGATCTGGGTCCTAGGAATGAGTCATCGTATAGTACATGTGATAATAGGAATAGAACACCATGGAAGGCCATAGAACAAGTCATCAGTCAGCAGTGAGTCATCGTAGTAATCAGTCTGAGGTAAGTCTGGCACTTGTACGTATATGGAAGGAAATGAGTCAAAAGATATGAGTAAACAAAGAAAGTGTCCAGAATTGTAACACCCCATCTGCTCAGTTATTGTTTCAACCCCCGAATCCCTGCTGATCCCGTTGACTACCTAACCAAGTACTCAGATCCTACCCTACTATAGACTTACTGTAATAGTAAGTACCAAGTAGTAGGCTGTCAGGGTAGTCAATTCAATAAAAAGGGTAGTGTTTTTGTATCCAGCTCAAACCACCAAAGAACAATGTATAAGGCGTGCACATGCCTTATTTGAATCACATAGACAACAGCAACTGGAAACTTTGTTTCCTCCCACTTCTTACTTTGACATGTCCAGAGATAATAGGATAGATTGTTGGAGTGACTCTGCCAACACTCTAAACAAGTTAGGAGACCTACTCCCCTTTGGACAAATCATATTCAATACAAGGTTTGCAGACCTTACTACAAACGACTTAGACAACATAGCAAAAGCTAGTCAAGAACAACTTCTTTATTGGCACTTAGCTAGCAGCACCACTACAACTAACACACCAACCAAAACCCTCCTCTTGTGGGCCAACAACGACCACCTTTGGTTCATAGAAATATTTGCAAGGCAAGACAAACTAAGAAACCGGATTACAAGACAGGAAAGAATCTGGGTCTTGGAAAGGTTCCACCTGGACTATACCAAAATTCAAATCTCATTTCAGGAACTGCACCTGTTAACCAACTCGCAACCATTTCAAATCATCATCACTGAAGGACGTGAATTCACCTACAAGTGGTCTCAATCATCGTGGACCACTTCCCTTAAAAATCCAGATACAAGCCTAGTAAACCTAAGGATTTACCACCTTCCACCAGACCAACCCAACAACCCAGAAATCTTAGAATTCGCACAAGCAATAGCCCTTAGAGCACGCAAGTTAGAGGCACTCCCTCCAAGCAGTCAACCACCATCCACCACACTAGTAAGCTCTAACGAAGGTTGGAATAATAGTACAACCAGTCAGTGGGAAACCGGATCTACTTGTTGGTGTAACAAAGAGGTTTGTGACTGCAGCTTTAGGCCTAACACCCCACCTACTCCACCTAGTGTAGTATTGTGGGTACCTGGACAGACCTACCTACCTAATAGAAATTAGAAGGTAGTTTCCAACTGGCTGAATCACCATTAGAGTGGACCATCAGACTTGTTATGATCTGGACACTTCAGTCCTTTCCCATGTATGTATCCACTTACCTTTATTTCAGTTCTGTTATCTCTGTTACCCCATCGGTGTGTTTCCCCTGCTCCATATGTGGCTTACTCCATATTGTCTTGTGCTTCGGATAAGAAAACCTCAGATAACAACATTTACATATGTCTGTCTTTGTGTGTTCGTCTTTGTGACTTGAGCACTATATATACTTGTACTTTACACTGTAGGAAGCCAGACTTGGCTTCGTTTGCAATCTAGCAACCTTGCCTTCGTACCTTTGGTGTGAACTGCCTTTCTCTCATCTTGTGAACCATCTCCCTCGACTCTAATCGAGTCAACCTTCCCTCGAAGTCTTTGCAGTTGTACTATAACAACGCCACACTTGTTAGACTTAGTTCACCACCAAGATTAGGTGTAGAGAAGTGTCTTACACTTCGGACTAGGTGTTCTGTTGCTAAGTCAGTTGTGCACATTGTGCACAACCCTCTCTAGACACTATCAGAGTCGTAGCAAAGAGACAATAGACGTCTTTGCTCATCTGTTAGTGTGTGTCTTCACAGACACATTGAATCTTTGAACCACCCCTTGCACAATGCCCCTGCTAGGGCATAACATAAGCCAAGTCTTCCACAACAAGAAGAACTCCTCGACCTCACCAGACCACTCAAGAAGCCATTGCCCTTGAGGTGCAGACTGGACGACCCACCCTGACACAAGTAGGCGTCACAGAACACTAGAAATCAAACCACATCAGAAGACGACAACAACAGTGGCAAGCATCATGTCCTCGAACAAAAGGAACCCCAAGAACTCACAGAACAACCACCATTGTGGTGAGCATCAAACTACAGTTTGAAGAGAACAATAATTGGACATCAGTCACAGTCAGAACATAGGACGATCTCCCAGAACACGTCAAAAGAAGGGGAGAAACAGGAGGCGCATATTGGGACACCTTTCCTCAGAATCAACCACCTAGCTACAAGTGCTTAGTACGAGGCACACCAAGAGCAGTAGAGTTCATAAACGATGATTGGTATCTCCTCAACTACTCTAGAATCAAAGAAACATATCAAGCCAGAAGCGCAGACGTTGCACCCAGACAAAACACTGCAGGACTAGGTTGGTGGAAATCAACAGACTCACAAAATCCGCTTCCCCCCACCACAACCACCACAAAGAATTGCCACACCAGAAGCATCTGGGAGCGGCACATACAGAGCACCACAAGAATCCTCAAGTGAGGAAGAAAAAGACACTGAATCAGATAAAGAAAGTGACCACAGTGAACGAGAGCAGCCACAACCACTTCATTGTTTGGTCCCCCACCCACAGAACCCTTCCAAATCGGCTCAGCACTATCAGACACACCATAGACCACTACTTCTCAACTCCCACCACTATTAGACACACTCCCACCACTACCAGACACACTACCACTGCCCCCAGACACTACCCAAACCCTTCCATCCCTCATGTCCGCTTCAATCAATGCCACAGGGTCAGGAACAACCCCACCAGAGAATCCGAATGGAGGAGGACTAAAAGGGGTTACACCCACCTCCTTCTCCAGTGACAGGAACCAAAGTGCACAGTTCAAAAGAGAGATGCTTCGCTTCATTAAACTAAATGAGGAACACCCCATGATTAAAGAATACTATTCGCAAATCCTATACTGTTTGACCCTGTTCAAGGGACCATCAGTGATGCTATGGGTTAACTCCATAGAGGACTCAATGGAAGTGGCAATAGCAGACACCACAAACACCATAATCAAGAAAAGCAAGAAATTGTGGGACGACTTCCTTGCCACATTTGACAAAGACTGGACAGACTCCCTAAACAAAGAGAAGGCATATGGACAACTGGTTACTCTAAAGATGGCACCAAGACAACTGGATGAGTACATCCTCCAGTTTGAACGCTTGGCAGGACTTGCAGGATGGTCCAGGGATGCCCCAGGAACAGTGGAGTTCTTCAAAAGGGGACTCATCACACCCTTGTACAAAGCATGCCTAATGAGGAACACTATCCCCGAAACCATGGACCAATGGCAAACAGCAGCAAGAGCCAAGAATCAAAGGTACCAACTCCTGAGATCAGGACCAGGACTATGGACCTTTGGACCAACCCAAAGCATCACCAATCAGAGGCAGAGACCCAGAGACCCCAATGCTATGGATGTGGATGCCACCACCTCTTCCACCACTTTCAAGAAGCTTACAGACAAAGAAAGAAGACAGTACATGAAGGAAGGAAGGTGCTTTAGGTGTCACACACAAGGACACATGGCTAGAGAGTGTAACAAGGCCCCACCTTGTCCCCAAAGAACTCAAACACAAGCCAGAGCCACAGACTCCAAATCAGCAGAGGCAGAAGAAGCCCCACCCACTTATCCAGAATCCAGTACCTCCGTTGCCACTACTACTACACAAGACAAAGTTCACCAAACTATGGCACTTATAGAATTGATGAACAATGAAGAAAAAAAGCACTTCTGTGCACTGGAACAGGATTTTCTTGAAGCCGACCTGTGAGAGCTGACAGGGAGGCATGTGCAATGTACAGTATTTGCAATAGTGCTATGACAATCAAAGTTTCCATTCGCCTTTACTACAAAGAAGCTCGAGTAAATGTGCTTCTAGACAGTAGAGCCACAGACAACCTCATTGATTGGAACCTGATAAACAAATTAGGACTAGGAACCACACCCCTAGAACCTCCCAGACTTGTCAGAAACGTTGATGGTTCCTTAAACAAAGACGGAACTATCACAGACAAATGCCAACTATGGATAAAGAGGGGGGAAAGCGAAACCCCTTTCCAATTCTTTGTCACCAGTTTAGGAGAAGACAGAATGATCTTTGGTTACCCCTGGTTCGAACATGAAAACCCAGAAATCAACTGGAAGAAACAAGAACTGAAAGGAGGACAAATCGAACTTCTAACAGGAGGATACAGATTTCAGAGAAAGAGACACCAGGAAGCAAAAGTAGCAGTGTCCACCTTCAACCCAGTCAAAGAAACCCCAATTCCAGAAGAATATCAATTTCATCACAAAGTGTTTTCTGATGAAGAAGCACAACACTTCCCACCACAAAGAGAAGAGGATCATGCCATAACACTACAGTCCGATGCACCCCAGAAAATCAATTGCAGAATATACCCTCTGACACCCCAAGAAGACGAAGCCCTGAAAGCTTATCTAGATGAAAACCTAGCTAAGTGTTACGCCCTAGCAGGGGCGTTGTGCAAGGGGTGGTTCAAAGGTTCAGAGTGTCTGTGGAGACACACACTAATAGATGAGCAAAGACGTCTATTGTCTGCGATGCTACGACTCTAGTAGTGTCTAATAGATGTTATGCACAATGTGCACAACCGACTTAGTGACAGGACACCTAGTCCGAAGTGTAAGACACTTCTCTACGCCTAATCTTGGTGGCGAACTAAGTCAATCAGGTGTGGCGTTGTTATAGTACAACTGCAAAGACTTCGAAGGAGGGTTTGACTCGATTAGAGTCGAGAGAGGTGGTTCACAAGATGAGAAGATAACTGTTCACACCAAAGGTACGAAGGCAAGGTTGCTAGATTGCAAACGAAGCCAAGTCTGGCTTCCTACAGTGTTGAGTACAAGTATATATAGTGCTCAAGTCACAAAGACGAACACACAAGGACAGACATAGGTAAATGTTGTTATCTGAAGTTTTCTTATCCGAAGCACAAGACAATATGGAGTAAACCACATATGGAACAAGGGGGACACACCAATGAAGTAACAGAGATAGCAAACCCGAAACAAAGGTAAGTGGATACATACATGGGAAAAGGACTGAAGCGTCCGGATTATAACACTAAGGGCTATATTTACGAAGGAAGCTCCCCCTATGCCTCTTCTTTCTTCTTTAGGAAAAAGACAGATGGGGGTTTGCGCCCCATTATCAACTATAGACACTTGAACACATGGTCCATCAAGGATACATATCCCCTTCCACTAATCTCCGACATTTTGACCAGTTTAAGCGGAAAGACCCTCTTTTCAAAGTTTGATATCAGATGGGGATGCCACAACATCCGCATTAAGGAGGAAGACCAGTGGAAAGCAGTGTTCAAAACCCCAAGGGGATTATTCATTCCCAGAGTCATGACATTTGGTCTCACCAATGCGCCAGCCACATTTGCAAGCACTGCACGCAAACCAGGGTTTGAATTAAAAAAAAACTCAGAGTAGACCCTGTGATGTGTTAAAAGATTCTCACAGTTTATTTTCCCTTAAACTTTGAATGGAGAGTTTGAATCTCTTTGAGGCAAAATTTGGCGAAAGAAAATTGTGTGGGAAATCTTTAACCCTGCGCCAAGTTTTCCGGCCCGAAGGATTCCCGGAAAGATGATGTCAAACTCTCCTTATCTAGGTTTATTCTCAATAGAGAGTTTGATCATTCTCAAACATTCACACGTGCACCTGATAATGGGTGGGAATTTTCAATTGCCTAATTTTAAACTCTTTTCGGGCAGAATGCCACCAAGAAAACTCCAATCAGTATGACATAAACTCTCTAAAATAATTCACTGTAGACTTAAACTCTCCACGCACGAGGTCTGTGCATGTGACCTAAGCCGGGCCAGCCTCGGTCCAAGCTTGGCTATGCTTTCCCGGCTGCTGCCGCTCATGTTGCACGAGCATGTCACGTCACACATCATATATTATACATCACAAAGCCCCAATCCATGTCCTTATTAAGCTGTTAAGTCACCATTGTCCAACGATCGGACTTTCTGGCTGACTGTACCCTACTGTGGCACATTTGATAGTCCAAGCGTCCCTCACTGGGACACTTTGATTGTTCGACTGTCCCTCACTGGGACACTTTCGCTGTTCGATGCTCCGACAACTCTGACGCTCAGACACTTGTTCGTCGCTTCAGTTGCTCTTTCTGTGTAGTGAGCGAGGAGTCGATGCGGTTGCACGAGACACATACCTTGGTTAAGCACTTGTGGGTGTAGATGCTGATACGAGAAGGGGTTCAGATTCGTAAACTGAAAACAAACGTGCGAGACAATGAGAGGGTGCATGGCCAATTGTTACGGTTCCGTGGCCGTATTGCATTGACTTAACGCTGCGCTGGGGTTCACTGATCACGTGACTCCAATCGTGTTCAGGTGATCCTTCGTTCCTAAGTATTCAGCTTTGACTTGCTCGAAACTGATGTGAACGGTCGATGGTTCCCCTTGTCTGTGGGGCTGCTTGGCAGGCTTCCTGACTTGTCGCACCAAAAGTAGATGGTAGAGCACTAGGCGAAGAGCACTAGGCAAGAGACTGGATTGAATGCGAAAGGAATACAAGAATACAAGTTGCTAAAGCTAAGGTATAAAAGCGAAGTCCTTAGCCCTTATATACATGAGAGGGTGCAGGTTTAAACCCAGCAAACCCTAATACAACGATCCTAGGAATGAGTCATCCAGGAACCACAAAGATAAGTAAAGTCCGAGATAAGAGACCATGAGGCGTGATAAGCACAGCCCCTCGAGATAACGATACTGTAAGTCCGTGATATGCAATGATAAACATATACATGCCCTTAATGCCGATGATAGGGGATAAGGAGATAAGAACGATAAGGGTCCTGTCCAATGATAATGCGTTCGCCTATCGTGCCCCAAGGCGCTACGATAAGGCATAGTCCATGGCCTTCTAGCCGCTTCTAGACTCATCACGTGCCGTCCTGATAAGGTCATGTGATCACTCTGGTGTTACTGTCTGTTACGAACTATTGTCGTTTTCCCTTATCGTTTTCTCTATCACTTGACCATTTCTTTTGACTGCTTCCATTTTCTCGATGACCTTGTGACTCGTATACGGTTACGATCCGATCAGATTCCAGTCTCGGCCCTTATCTCGCACCTACCCCATGATCGTACCATTGGTAGGTTTTACGACTTTTAGAATCCGCTGACGACGTCAGAGTCCCGCGTGACTCCGCGGAAACTACTAGTACTTTCGATATGACTCATAGTACGATAAGCTCACTAGGACCCGTATCCTAGGATCGCGCCATATGTTTGGTATAACCAAACATCGTGTACTTGTATATAAGTCGTGTACTACCTAGCTTGTACGGTAGTTCTGACTTCTTGTGTAAATACCACATCAGTACTCACGAAACCATCTTCGACTTGCCTTTGCGCTTAAGTCCCTTGCTCGCCTTCGTGCCTGAGCATCGTCTACTCTGACTAAGGTCGATAAGCTCTCAAAGCTAGAACGACTCTTATTCATCACCGAACTGAGTCCTAACCGACTCGCTCTACCAGAACCTTTGACAGTTGACTTCGAAGTACACGTCGTACTTAACGCCCCTGTGGTGGCGTTACACTGTCCGTGCATAAGCCGATCGCTCACCCGGCAAATGCCGCTCATCCAGTTCCAAGGAGAGCCGTTCCATCCTTGCTTGCGTGTCTTGCAGCATCCGTTCGACTTCTTCTTCGTCACGTGAGTTTGTACTTGGCGACATGCCGTGATACTCGGCCCGTTGTCGCATGACTTCCGCGTGACGCTGCTCTTCCTGGGCAAGTACCACTGCCCATACTTGATCGTCGCCGAATGGTTCTTCTTCCAGCTGCCCCTCTTCCAAGGGCTCAGGGTCACGTGCGCTGTCGTTTCGTAACACCAATTCAGTATAAGAGAGCGCACCTTCATCCAAGCCAACTCATCACTGAGGGAATGCAGACGACGTAGCCCATGTCACGACATTGGTCAGCCAGAAACTGAAAACACAATCGCTGTCAACGGTGTATGAGGAGAACGATGGAAAGAACGAACCAGTCGATGCAGCGCGCATGCAAGCGCCAACGTCACAACTTTCCACGCAGAAGATGACGCAGGCCAAGGTGAATGCATTTGCCGGTGCTCGCTATGAAAATCCCTGCGCCAAGTCGAAACGACAGTAATCTGAGCGGCATCTTTGTGTATGAGCGGGTCCACACTCACCTATAACGTCTGCAATATTTCGCACAACACTCAGCTTGGCTGAAAGACCCAGACCAGAACCGCGCATGAAGGTGACAAAGGCATCCCAACGACTGCAGGAGGGACAGCCTAATGGTCCTGAGAGGGAGATGACAGAGGTGTTACGGAACATTGCTCCATAGCATCCAGCCTGGAGACAAGAGCCTGAAAAGGGCGGTAAACGCTTGGACAGCGTCAGTCGTAAAGGAAAAAAGAAATGAGGGCACTTATCAAGATGCTGCCAAACAGTGGGCTTGTTTACTAAACGGAGCGAAACCTTCTCATACCCTATGACGAGGCAAGCATGGGGAAATTGACACATCAATGCGGGACCATGAGTTATAGTAGCGGTGGAGGGCTGGTAAATCTTCTGGGCCTTCATGAAGTGAGAGGTATTCCTGGTGGTAGAGCATCCAAAGCGGAACAAGGCCGGACAGCAGAACTCCCATCTTCGCAACCAGACAGCACGTCAGGATTACTTGAGTGAGGTGGTGCGGGGGGACAAGGTGCATCTTGAGGAGCTTGAGGACCGTCGTCTGGAGGAGAGGTGCGGCCAGAGTAGTGGGGATACAGTACAGAGTTCAAAGGAGGATACACGGTGTCTTGCGGTGTGTGGAAACGTGGCAATGAGTTGGTAATGAAGTGAGAAGATAGGGCATCAATGCAATGATGAGTTGGCGCTCTGACAATTTTCCCAATAATGGCTAACATAGCCCGCTCTCTCAGGACGCACGTGCCACCTTTGGGACAGACACGGAGTGCTGGGGTATATTTGTCATGGACGCATATTATTTTCCCTATTTTTCTGTATTTTTTATGGATTTATATGGGCAAGATATAAGCGGCCAAAGTACTTAAGTTCCTTATCATTAGATATGATAAGATGGTTAGTCACATGATGCCAACATGTGCAACTTTGGGTCACGTGATCGTGGGATACATCATGTGATGTTATTTGACTGTGTGACAGTCTTGCCGTTCTTGGACTACTATTGTTATAGATAACAATAGTGCATATGCTTGTTATGATTGGTTAGAATTCTGTAGAATACAATGGAATGTTTACTAGAGTAGTATTACGCGTTGTATTAGGATTTACTCAGCAGATAAGGAGGCCGCGTCATCATGTAGTCATAGCCGCTTAGTGTGCATCAGTCAGCACAATAGATAAGGGCTAATAATAGATACGATGCATCAGCGCTGTAGTCATGTAGCATTACTCAGTAGTTAGTAATCAACTAAGCGCAGTAGTATATAAGACTTGCTGTAGCCTCCTGAGTAGAACCAACTTGTCCTCTTGGTTCCTACTCAGGTGCGCAATCCTCCTTTGTACTCTTTACTTCTTTCCCAATCTAACTTGTCCTCTTGGTTCCTACTCAGCCTGTCGCCGCGTGAACTTAGCCTTTGACCTTGTATAAAGGTCTCTAAGTTGTGCTTACCCTCCACGTCGTCTACAGGTTCAGCGCGTGATTTATCTCCACGCTAGGCTTGCGTATCCAACCTCGGCCTGTTCTTTTATTTCAACTTTTTATCTTCAAGTCGTAGCCGATTGGACTCCGCTACAATATTACCCGGTTCAGGCACTCCCGTCTACTCTTTTCTTCGTTCTTTTCTCAAATACCTATGCCGATACGCACACACCAGGTGCTCAAATGGTCTAATGTTCCTTTGGTCTGCTGCCGATGCTGCCGTCAGGCTTGCAACCACCCCGCAAGTGTCTTTGGTGAATCATTCCTTATTACAGCCAATGGTCTGCCGTGGAGCATGAACAACTCACGCGCCGCACTTAAGGTGAACTCCCCTCCCCTTATCATGTACTCTGAGATGCAATCTGACCTTGACGCACATCACAGTTCTACTCCCGTCGCGACTTAATCTTTGACACTATTTCGCTGGGGCTTCCTTCTACCTTTTCCCTTGTGAGGTGTTTTGAGTGAACACAAGTGGGAACGATGGCATGAGACAAAATCCCGAAGAAGAAAGGAACACCGCACAAATGACACACAAGTAAAAACAGGCTGGTTTTATTGCTAAGGGCTGTGCTGCCCTACATTATTATAATAACAACTTCTGTCCATATTGCGTGCGCTAACTGCTACACAAGATAATCATATCAGCAATCTTCAAGCCTGCCATATAGCAGCCAACTCTTAAGGGTACTGATATCAACCTCTTTGCGGCTCACAGGGTGTGTTTCTCCTATTGCGAGAGGTACGAATTGTGCTGCCAATCTGTGAAAATTGGTGGGCGTCAGATGCTCAAGGGCATATAAGTGTACTGTGCGCACCGCTTCTCTTCTTCTGAAAATGTCAGGTCCGCAGGTGGTTGGACATCCAACTTATCTCTCTGGTAGCGCTCCAAAGAGTTCAGCCACACTGAATCGTAGCAATTTTCGGGCAGCCCTGAGATCGCGATTCCATCTTTTGAACGAGCTGAGTGCTTACGAATGCACCTGCTGTTTCCTTGCCTTGCAACATGGCGCCTGCCCCATTTCTCGCCGCAGGCAAGCAGGTTTATCGTTCTAAGCCATTCCACCAACTCATTGGATCTCCACACTTCATTTACAATAGAATAATGGCTTTGTCCGCTGTGGGTGCCTTGTTCATGATCACTCTCATCATCACTGAGGACGGCGCGTGACATCTCGTTCAAAGTGTTGATGAACCGAGTGATCCCATAGTAATGCAAGGCACTGATTTGGGTGTCAAACCGCTGGTAAATCATCTCGACGATGTCAGCGTTGACACATTTGAACATGTATAGACCCACCATTTTCTTCTGTTTCTCAATCCTGTTTCGCTGTGAAGCCTTTTGGTATGCCTGAACTTGTTCAGCCTCCACTGTCATTTTTCGATTGGCATTTCGCAGTGTTTCTAGATATGTCATGAAAAATTCGGGGAGTTTCTTGACTTCGCTGATCAGAAGGCCCTTTTTTACATAATCTTCCAAAAAAATATCACATAGGCGACGATTCCACATGCTACGTTCCGGTGATTTTTCGGAGAAATCTGCTTGAAAGTGATCAATGGAAGGCCCGTCTTCTTCTTTAAGAGTAGACTTGTAGTTAAGAATGACCTCCATGGACGCAGGCTCCGGAGGAGTATTGGTGCTTCTTCTTCCCATAAGAGCATTGATATGTTTGTGAACCTCTGCCTGCAGAACCAGTTATAGTTGGGACCTTATAATTGTCGAAATGAAACTCACTCGACACAGAAGTTTGTCGGGATCTTTGCCATGACAGCGAGGAGTGTGGATTCTAAACTTGAGACCCCCTTTCTTATGTGTGACTGTAGCCTCTGTCGACTTGGAGCCCTGTAGAGCCGATGATGGTGTGCCCCCCCCCGATCGTGTTTGGATTGTGTGGCTGACCAGTGACTCTAACAACTTGGTATTCCAATCGATGGCTGCAGTAACCATGGCCCAACGCTCCGAGCACACCGCTGCGCTAGTCGAATGGCTATGATCAGGCCCACTGGTCCCCCCATCATCCTTCACACTAATTGAATGATCATGACCAGACTTGGTCCTGCCATCGTCCATGCACTAGGAAAGGTCGCTTGGTTGAGACAATTGCATATTGACAAAGACAAGTGGTTCATATGTACTTCTCCCTGGCCAGAGATCTCTCTGTCAATCTCCATGCCTGTATGCCCAGCGGGACACTTGAATACGGTGCTCACAATCAGTCCGACATCTCATCACATAGATAAAGAATAAGAATTACATTTCCAGATTCGCCATTTTGATCATTGCCACGACGTGAATCTCAGGTAGTTGACTTATACACGCTAATATTTAGAAGCACTGAGTGATATCGAACTCAACACATACCCGGTTTGAGTCACTTTCAGCGTGAGATGACCCATCAGTCACCAGCTGGTTGCGCCCCCGCACCTGATAGACTTATTGTAAATATGTTGTCAGAATGGAGCAAACGGGCTTACTATGTGGATTGCAGCTGGTGGTTGGGCAGCCTGGCTCTCCGGTTGACTCCACCTCATTGCTTGTGACCCTTCTATTTGTCCTCCAGCCAATTCCCCAAGCGCCGCTGGTTGATCTACTTCATTGACACCACTTTCTTCCTGTTGCAACATTCGTAGACTTGCTGCAATGCCAGCTAACATCTTGTGGGACAAAGCAAGTCTCTGACATTGTCATATGTCACTAGGTATCTTGGACAGGGTTCTACAATACTCACCTTAGAGCTTTCGGCCGTCACTTGAACTTGAGTCTGTTGCTACATCATATACTCAATACACTGCCATCCAAAATTGCCACCGCGACATACCTCATGGGCCTGATAGACTGTCTCCTGTCCTTGCTGTATCAAAGTGAGTGTCCGGTAACCAAGCTGTACATCATGTTCCCGATTAGCCACTTCCATCTCACGATCCAGGTTAGTCACTGCTTGTTCTGTGTGCCGCACAGAGAGCCCCTATTATTGTGTTGGTTCACTGTAGTATAATCCCCCTCAGGCGACGTACCTCGTGTTCTGGGTTGGCAGCCTCCACAATGTGCACCACATTCTGCTGCATAGCGACCATCCAGTGATCTTTGTTAATGTGCTGTGTAGAAAAATACCTTGGATGCCATACCTCATGCCCCCTTATAACTGTGCCCTGTACTTGCTGCTGCATGGTGAGTCTTAGACATTGTGTGTCACCACGATATGGAACAATCGCCATTGAGGGAGGGAGCTCGCCCTCACTTGTGGTGTCCAGTGCCTGGTGCTGCTGTAAGGTGGCTGCCTGGCACTCTCCATCAGTGTGCTGTGTAGGAAGGCCCTTGAAGTGATGCACCTTGTGCTCCTGATCAGCTACCTCCTCTATCTGCTGTCGCTGTAAAGCAAGGTTCGGACGTTGTGTGTCACTGTCACCACGATATGGAACAAGTGCTATAGAGAAAGACATGCCAAGCTCCCTCTGAACAGTCTCCATAGGCTGCTGCCGCTTTGTGGCATTCACCCAATACTCACCATCAGCTCTCTGGATAGAAAATAACTTTAGATGACGTACCTCACTGTAACGCCACCACAGGGGCGTTAAGTACGACGTGTACTTCGAAGTCAACTGTCAAAGGTTCTGGTAGAGCGAGTCGGTTAGGACTCAGTTCGGTGATGAATAAGAGTCGTTCTAGCTTCGAGAGCTTATCGACCTTAGTCAGAGTAGACGATGCTCAGGCACGAAGGCGAGCGAGGGACTTAAGCGCAAAGGCAAGTCGAAGATGGTTTCGTGAGTACTGATGTGGTATTTACACAAGAAGTCAGAACTGCTGTACAAGCCAGTCCGACTACGACCTATATACTAGTACAAGGCTCAAAGAGACAACAACAGAGCCACATAGTAAGGTAAACAGATGGCGCCATGAGGAACACATGGGTGCGACAGGTATCGTATGGCGTCAGAGATAAGACAAGGGTCTGGGTCAACTATCAGTGACGTGTCTGTGGACGTGGTGGTCAGAGGACCAGGCAATAGTCATATCATGACATATAGTAGGGGTCATCAGTCATAGTGTCGTAGAGGCGTAAGGCCTCATCAGTCAGAGGGCAGGTCACAAGGGACGTCAGGTGTGAAAGGAAGTCAAAGATAAGGAAGCGAAGCTGTCCATAAAGGCAGACATGTGAGGGGTCAAGCGCAATGGTGACGTCGAGGGGAATGATGGCAAAGATAACAGAGACAAAGCTGTCCATGACGTACGTGGCGTGTGGGAATCGAGACAAGTCGTATGACACAGGGGAAAGAGTCGCAAAGATATGAATCCATGGATAGAGGGACGCATGGCGTCAACTTCAGGGAAAATGAGTAGAAGTCCCCTTAACAGTGCGTCGCAAGGCAAGAAATCGTAACACTCACGCTCCGGGTTTGCCTCCTGTTCTCGCTGCTGCATGGCAAGTCTTGGCTGTTGTGTGTCATTGCGATATTGAATACGAGTCACCAAGTGAGACAGATCGCCTTCCCTGGTGTCTGTAATCTGCTGTTGTTGCAAGGCAAGGTTTGGACGTTGTGTGTCGCTGTCACCACAATATGGAACAAGCGCCATAGAGCGAGACATGTCACGCTCCCTATGAGCGGTCTCCACAATCCGTTGCTGCGACTATCCAAGACTCACCATTAATGTGCCGCACAGGAGGTACATTCGAATGACGTACCTCGCCCTCCGGATTTGCCACTGCCTGTTCTTGCTGCTGGATGGCGATTCTCTATATTGTGTCACCAAAATGTGGGGCAAGACCCATCGAACGATGTACCTTGCCCTCCAGGTCGGTAACCTCTATAATTTGCTGTTGCTGTAAGGGGATCATCCAACACTCTATCAGAGTACTTGTGTAGGAAAAAGTGACGGACCTCGCACTCCTGATCGGCTATGTCCTCCATCTGCAAGGCAAGGTTCTGATATTGTATCCACCATCAAGGAACCACCTTGAACGACGTACCTCAATCTCACGGTTGATTGTCTGCTGTATTTGCTGTTGAAGGGGGGGTCTCTGGTATCACATGTCATCACTCTGGAGGAAATGTGCCTTTCCTTTGCGCGACCTACCTCAAGCAGCTTGCTGGCCTCCCGCTGCTGTAACCGCTACCGGGCGATGGGTTAAGGTCAAATGCCTGAAGTAATTATAGAATTTGCGTCACTTACCTTACGCACCCTGTTCATATCCATGTCAGCATAATGCCATCGTTTGGTCAAGGAATACAGGCGGCTTTGAAGCTCTCCCTTTGTTCTTGCAGTGGCGCTCTTTTGCAGCAAGTTCTGCTGAGATTCCGTCACCACTCATTACTGTTGCTCTGTGAAAACGCTCGTACTGGACCTGAACTGTTTCCACCCTTAGGTTGACTCAGACCTGGCTTCTCAGTTTCATACATTATCAGAAACGCCACGACATAAAGATATCAATATCAGCACCACATACAAATCTTGTGTCATCCTCTCGCCTCAATTTCTCCGCTTGAGCCCAAGCATTTTGATACATTTCCTTATGACGGCGTATGATGGCGTCCACCTTCTGTTCCTCCAGTTCTCTCACCAATTCGATTCCAGCTACGGTCTGTGCAGTTATCTGGAAGGAGAGTTCGTCGAGCTGGGACCGAATACTTTGCAAGGAACTACGCACTGTCTGCCATGCATGCTGAGTCAAACTTTTTAAACGCTCTGACCCAAACTGCCCTGCACGAGCGAGTACCTCATGTGTGATAGGCTGCCCACTTCCAGCGAACTGGACGCAGAGTGGAATAAAGGACTGGCATATGTCCCTGCTCAAGCCCGTTAGTGTCTCATGGTAGGTCTTTGCATCAAGGTACTCTGCTACTTCGCAGCGTGCATTAGTCTGCAAAACTCCACAGCTCAGAGAATGTTTGTGCAGATTTTAGGAGAACTACGAACCTCAATCATGGCCTGTCTGAATTCCACCAAGGCAGCATGCATGTACTCTGGGGATAATATGTCTAGTTCCGTTGCGCAGCGGTTGCGATGGATGTCACGCGACTGCTCTAGGTAATTCTTTCGGAAGGCAAGTGCATCCGCACGCCACTTTATGCATCCAAGTCAGTGCTATCGGAATGGAATCAACGGATAACGCACCCTTTCGATATCCACAATGATGCCCTTCTCATGATGTTCCTGCAACGCCTGTTTGGCATCTTCAGTGGAGATCATCTTGGTGGCTGAGACCACTATTCTCTCGTTAGAGCTTGGGACATGCATGGACTGTCAAAGAGCCCTTAAGAGTTTGAAATAATAGCAGATAAATTCCTGACATACATGTGTCTGTCCAGGTACCGGAGATTCAACAGCCTGGCTTTCCAGTTCCGGAGTCTCTGGGTACGTCAGTCCAATTACAACACGCTCTTTGTCTTCAATACCCGCACTCTAGCAATGAGAATACTCAGATCTCGTATAAAGGCAATGCAAACTTTTGGTGCACCTCTGATCGTTCTTCAGTCTCTTGGTGGTCAGCAGCCCGAATTTCTGGCGATGGGCCGGCTATGTTTTGATACTGAGGATCTTGAACGGTCAGAGTTAATCGGACAACCTCCGGACCATCACTCTGTGTGCCAACGGTCTCATCAAGAAACCACTGAGAATCTGAAATTAGCAAAGGGACGTGACGCACCTCTGTTTCTTGCTTGCGTTCATGGTGCACCTCTGCTCGTTCCAACTCTTCCCGCACCTGTACTTCTTGCTCGCGCTCATGGGGACCTGCCAACAGCAGTTCCGGCAGCAGACCTGCTGCATCACGAAGCTGAGGTGCCTCGGCCACCTCCTGCACCACCTCATCCTGGCCTTCAGTGACATGAAGGAGATCTAACATGCTGGCAATCGCTTCCGTCATTACCATGTAAATGTGTCCAGTGTCTGCACCCGGCCAACTGTTGGAGTCAACACCGACGCCAATGGGAAAGAAAGTTGGGGCTGAGGAGAAGGAATAGAAACTCACGCATCATGAAAACGTACACATTTTGATGGTCACTCGGTGATTTGGTCTTGAATCTTGCATTTACAAGGGCAGATGTGTATTTGCCCATTGTTCGAACCACCAGTGGCCGATGTGTCAGGCATTCTACAGTCACCTAAGAAAGTAACGATGCCAGTAGAAACAGAGGGGAAATGTTAATGAGGAGCTTAAGATGTGGGTGGTCCTCTCTGAAAGTTAGGTCTAAGTGGCACAATGCAGAAGGCCCCAAGCATTCAAAGGCAGCCCACGCGACATATGCGCCAACATTATCTACCAAGTCATCCATATTAGTTCAGAAAGTGCCCTTTGTTATACCGTAATGTATGCCAAACTGGGCTGTCCAACCTCCTACTCTGTCAAAGTGATCAGCATGATATAACAGTGATCGAATTTAGTAAAACCCAAAACCTATTACAGTACAATGAATTTGAAAAAGACCAAGCTATCTTATGCGAAGGCTGCAGTGTCAATCGGAGGGTCCCCCACATCCATGGACACCTGTTTGTGGGTCTTCTGCCAGCCCATCTTTTTGCTGTTCCAAACACCTAAGTGCCCCATGCCTTGGCGAGCTTCAGACCAAACGATCACATTGTGGAGCCGCAAGGGGAAACGGAGCCAGTCAACGATAAATGCGTCCTCCATGCCCACTGTTTCCCCAAGAAGGTGCCACAATCATAGCAATAGCCTCTTTAGAGATGAAAGGGACCGCAGTCCGGCTTGCCAACTCTCCATATCGTCCCATGGCATTGGTGCGACCTGATGAAAACATACATCACATTAGCGCATGGTCTATGTCGCAAAGCAAACATAATACCTCATGTGAGGTCGAGCTCTCCGTTAGTTTCAGAACGATAAGGGCTGGAGCTGCGGCTGAAATGCAGAGGAGAAGTCGTTCGGCCGTGTGATCAAAGTCTATGTGAAGGGTAGTTAAAACTGCACAAGTTTTGATGGGGCCGAAGTCGAGAAGTTGGAGAATAGAGAAATGCGCGCGTTGAATGCCATCATACGTAGCAGCAAG
Source organism: Lactarius psammicola (assembly GCA_025769895.1). Classification (NCBI taxonomy): domain Eukaryota; kingdom Fungi; phylum Basidiomycota; class Agaricomycetes; order Russulales; family Russulaceae; genus Lactarius; species Lactarius psammicola. The sequence continues at coordinate 48,192 of WTXK01000257.1, forward strand.
CAACTGCACAGGACTGTTTTCTGTGAGGGCTCATACACAGCTGGGAGGGCAAGTGAGGCATTGGAGAGAAGGGAGTGAACAACTAGTAAGAGGGCAGCATAGGGTGTTGTTGCAAGGCCCTAATGTCAGATTTTTGATGCATGGATGAGTTCGTAGTAGTTGCGCAACGGTGGCATAAGGAATGTTGACATCCAAAGACGTGAGTCTGTGAAGAATCACGCTTGTGGGGAGTATGCGAATGGGTTTAAATGGGAGTCGAAGGACAAGGTCAGTGATATTCCTTGTGCGATAAAGGATCTCTCAAATTGACTTGAAGACTAGCGCTGACCCATCAAAGGCATTTGCGGATACTTCAAGGAATTTGATTTTGAGCGTGACCTTATTTCAAAGTTTAACGACACATAACAGCCCTTCTACCTGCTTTGGGGAAGTCAAACACGTTACGCTCTGTTGGGGGGTGATGAGCAGAATGGGTGGCATGCGGGTCTATTCACTCACCTTTAAAGGGAAAGTAAGAGCGTGCTAATACTGATGAGAACGACGCGATGGTTGCTTTAAAGGCCCAAACTTACACTTGCTGTCCACCTCTGGGTGTCACTCCAAAGGTGCATGATATGTTGATGAGAGTAGAGGACAACCTTGAAGTAAGCCCTACAGATCCATTAAATAGTCTTAAGTATGTCATCGGAGTAGAAATGAAGCACTTATCTGGTGGACAAAGGCGCACGTGGATGTAATGTGCAATGTGCAAGCACCGATGGTACGACCTCCCAGGCAGAAAATGAGGCGGGCGAATGTGAGAAGGGCGGATATATACACTGGTGCTCACTATGGGAATCCCTGCGCCAGGTCGAAATGACAGTAATCTGAGTAGCATGGCAAGTGTCATCTTCATGTATGAGCAGGTCCACTCACTTATAATGTCTGCAACCTTTCGCATGATAACCATTAGTGATGTGCGGGCTCGGCTTGGCCTGAAAGCCTTGGAACAGTAAGCCTGCCACAGGGCAGCAGGACCAGCCACGAGCTATAACCCAGCAATGCGCGTGAAGGTGACAAAAGCCTCCCAATGACGATAGGAGGCGGCAGCCTAATGGTCCTGAGAGGGTGACGGCGGAGGTGTTACGGAACTTCGCTCCATACCATCCAGCCTGGAGATAAGAGCCTGACAAGGGCGGTAACTTGAGAGCTTAGACAGCGTCAGTCATACATAGAAAAGCAATGAGGTAATTACCTGGACGCTGCTGTGGTGAGGCAAAGACGCTCGTACCATCGGACCCTGGACTATATGCAAAAAAAGCACTAAACATTTTCTCTAGCCTCAACAACACATCGTAAGTACTCGTAAGTACTCCAAAAATAAAATGGTGGTATATCAATGTAGATCCAATGAAATGGCGATTTTATTTTATTTTAATTTCTGAATTGCATGGACATATGGCAGATCTCCAAGTTTGCAGTATGGGTACCTCTGCAACTTTTTGTCACACAATGTCAGCATTCGGCAAGCGCACAAGAGCCTCGGCATTTTGCGCCTTCTCTGTCCCATGTGGCCGATGCACTGGGGTGTTGCAAATGGGCAGGGCATGCAATTGCAAAGGCCAGGGTCTGACAGTACTCTTGTAGATCTATTTGACGCTGTGACAAATTAGTAAGCTCCATCATAAATCTGGATGCGATAGATACATGTGAAGTCTGGGTGACCCCAATTTCCGACTATCTGAGCAATTACGTTATCAAAGTAGTTGGCATGGTAAGAGGTAGGGGTACTTGGGTTGATGGTAAAGTTCTGATAAAGTTGGGAGTTGGAAGGGTCATAAATGCCAGTGAGCAAACGAACACTGCACAACCCGGAACTAAGGTTAAGTCGGGGTGGGCCCATCCCTTCAAAAGCGGCACAAAAATCACTGCCCACGGGTTTCAGCCCCCAAAGGACAAGACCCTTGGGGGCGGAAGAAGTGGATGACATGTTCGTATGCCCCACAGTGAGAGCAGACACGCGGATGGCCTTGGCGAGCTGTATGCCTAGTTGCCTGGAATCTCCATGGAAGGCCCAGCACTGTCTGGGCTCTATCCCATCTGTTAACGTGGCAGCTGGTGAGTGGTCCACTCGGGGATCTCGTGAGAAAATACACTTCAATACAACATAATCTTTGCGCACTGAAGGCGAGTATGTCACAGAGGTCAACGCCTCAATCGCCTTGCCACCCACAGAGAGGCTAGCATAGTCAAGAATGGGGACAAGTTTTGAGTGCAAACCCAAACAAAGTTCCACGGTGTAACGACCCCATGTGAACAAAGCTGGAAGGTGGCTGCCGGAAAAGATGTCGAATCAATGTGTGAAGATGCAAAATGCGAACAGGAGAGAGGACGGTGAAGAAAAATCGAAGGCAAAATCCGCCGATGATGCACAGATTGCCCATAGGCCAGTGAGCAACGCAAAAACAAGGGCCTTGATCCAGGAAGGCCATGCTCGAATTGTTTTGTTGTGGACACATGCGCTGGTGCCACCAACACCGTTAAAAAAGCTGCCGAGGCGAGTATGCTGCCTTGAGACGGATGGCGGCTGAAAAAAAGTCAGGCTCAGTTCGTATCGATTGGGGATTCCAGTCAGCACAAACCATCACTGGTGTCTGCTCCTTTAGAAATCTCTGACGGCCAAGCTGAGACTGGTGGTCGAGTTGAGTTTGTTGAACGGGTTTAAACATGCCGCTGAACCAGGCAGAGGGAATAATTGATAATATACAAGGTGATCAAGAAATCAAAGTGCGTATGAGCGTTGTCCGTGTTGTGTTTCAAAGGGTGTTTGCGAACACTTGCACAGATTGATCGCAAAGTAGCCTAAGATATAATATATATGTAAGAATAAGTCCTTTTCCCATGTTCACGTTCCTAGCTATGCACTGAGCCCACGTCACTCACGCCTCATTATGCTTCATTCTTTTCCCACCATTGAGCATTACTGACCAGTGAACACTCTCCATGCTCTATACCTCTCCACCTCTCCTCCAGGCTACGGTCATCAAGCTCCCCAAGATGCGCCCTGTCCCCCCACCACCTCACTTGAGTAATCCTGATGTGCTGTCTGGCTGGTTGCGACGATGAGAGGGTCTGCTGTCTGACCTTGTTCCGCTTTGGACGGTAGACCGCCTCTCACTTTAAGAAGGCCCAGAAGATTTACTGGCCCTCCGTCGCTACTATAGCTCATGGTCCCGCATTGGTGTGTCAATTTCCTTGCACCTGCCTCATAGGGTATGAGATGTTTCGCTCCATTTAGTGAACAAGCCCGCCATTTGGCAGTGTAAGGAAAACCTTTGTCATACGCTAGAAACCGCCAATTCCACCACACCTGCCACTCAACCACAACATCTCTCCCTGTGCTCACCGTGACGTCACTTCATACCCGAAGAGCCTCAAGGCTCATTAGACTTGCTGACCTAATCTCTCTAGCTACTTCACTGAACTCGTATACTGTACACCGCGAGAGATCAAGTCCAGTACTAGTGTGAGGACAGCCCCATTGGCTCGATCGGATCGCCATCGGTTCTAAAGAAACAGGCTTGAGTTCCCATGACATTACCTACTTCGCTCCCGTCGATCGCATTCATCTCATCTCTCTGCCTTACACACACACTAGCTTTGCTCGCTCACGTACCCATAGGTTGCGTGGCATCTCACCTTATGTAATTAGGCTCCATCGCCACACGACATCCTCCCTTTGCCCTATTGCCACTCCGTCCTCATCACATTGCCCTCATCACATATCCTTTGAAGCTGTTAAGTTACTTCGCTAATACGACCAGTGCGCGGCTGAACCTTTAGACAGGCAGTTTTGGCGATTACCACACACTTTGGAGGACCGGCCAGAGCGACTCCGGCCGAAGCGATGCGACGCACAGGTGGATCGGCCGAAGCGAGGCACTTCCGGCCAGCGCGACGGTAGCGCGACGGCTTATACTCTCGAACTCGATGCGCAGGAAGACTCGGAGACACGGTCCAAGGCTATGTAGGGGCGAGACATACACAGCGGTGTGTCTGCGTCACTCCTAGTCTGCGGGACTAATACTCCGAACTCGAGAGCCCCAGCAACCGCGTAGACCGCACCAACGACCAGCCGACCGCCGCAAGGCGCAAGACAACCGCACTTGCGTCCAGTATAACCCTTCGGTGTCCCCTTTCGCTCCGGCTAGTTTCGGGCGATGCGCCTCGTGGCCTGTAACTGCGTCGGTCGAACACCCGTGTCGCTTCGCGTCGGTCGGCCCCCTTCCGATTGGCGGCTTCTTGAACTTAGCAGCGGAACTGCGGAGGAACCTTAGGACCGCTTCGGCCGAAAGCAGCGTACGAAGATGTATTTAAGAGGGTAGTTTTCGTAGTAGTACGGCAGCTAGTCACTCTCCGGATTCCTTACCTTTTACCTCTCCTATCTCAATTCTTCTCTTTTCTATCCTCTGAAGTCATTCAGAGGCCTCTATAACTCTTTGCGTCCCTTCGCGAACCCTTTGCGTACCCGTGCGTACGCCTGCGTTGCGATTCCGGCTACCGAAGCCCCGCGTTAGCGAAACTTGCGATACTTGGCGGGCGCAACCGCGTGCGTCTTCGGCCGATTGCGATTACGGTCCCCTGTGGTTCTCGGCCCCTACGATAGGGCGCTCGGCATCCGCTAGTTAGATTATCGGCTCAGTGTTCGGTTATATTCCTCGACCTCCCGAACCCAACTGTCCTAAGCTGCACAAGAACACGCTTATAGGCGGTTTAGGGTATCATTTCTGGTGGCCAACGTGGGGAGGTTGGAATATAAAAGGTTCCGGATTAGTTGAGACTAATCACAGATCATTCGGCGATCAAGGCGACGTACCCTTCTCGAAGAATTAATTGACGCGGGATACGACCCGACGCAACCTATTCCCGGAAGCTTTACTAACCTTTCTGATCTATCATCTATTAGCGGCGATTCTAGCGATCAAGAATCAAGCCCGAGCTCCACAAGAGCGGGCAACAGAAGCGAAGAAGAAGTAGACCTCATCCTGTCACAAAACTCATCTCAGCAAATTGCGCCGCGCGGCGCAACTACAAGATCAAGAGCAAGAGCTCAAGCACAAGCACAAGCAATCAGCGTCCGCTTCGGCAAATCCATCGATAAACCCACAGCCGACCGCATCGGCTCAAGTATCCGCAAGCGTACCCCCGCAGGTACCTCAATCTCAAGTAACCCCATCAATACCGCCGACAACGGTACAGCCGATCACGGCTCAATCAGCGTCGGCACCTCAGCAAGCAGTGGCAACAGTCTCGGCCATTCAACAAAACTTACCTAACCCACAACAACAACCTCCGGCACCAGTACAAGTTAACCCTCCTCCTAGAATGGCGCTCGCAGATTTACCTGGCGAAAATGAGCGCCTGGCGCCAAGGTTCGACGAGAAGCGACCCGAAGAATTAAGCCGATACTTTACGGCTCTCGAGGCTCTTTATAGCAGGCACGGTGTAAACTCAGAAGAGGACCGAAAGCTCGGCACAATCAAATATGTAACAATCTTTACCGAGCGACTCTGGAAATCTACTAAGGCTTGGGGCGACAATACTAAGACTTATGCGGAATACAAGGCCGAAGTCCTGAAGCTATACCCGCAGTCGAGCGACGACGCTACTTACACATTGCAGAATCTTGACACAGTAATCGGCGCTCGCGCTCGGCTCGGCATATACAACGCTAGTGACCTCGGCGAATACCACCGAGAGTTCTTGGTGATCTCGCAATATCTGGTCAGCAAAAATCGGATGTCCGATAACGAACAAGCGCGAGCGTTCATGCGAGGATTCCAGCCGACGCTGGAGCAACAGGTCCGACAGCGGCTCCAGCTAATAAATCCGACACACAACCCACAGGATACCTACAACATGGAGGAAATATACGAAGCGGCGACGTTTGTATTCATGGGAACACCGCTGACGGCTCTGCAGATGCCAGCGCCAGTACCAGCCCCGATTTCGGCTCAAACCAGCGCAGACGTAAAACTGGAGCAGACGAAGCTAGAGAATATATTAAACGCGATTTTGAATCTCGGCGAGAAGATATACCAAAATAATCAAGAACCGCAGCAATCGGGATCAAATAATCGGCCGAGAAGTATGGGACAGCGACCAGCCGGAGAAGCCCCCTCAAACTGTAACTTCTGTGGCGTCCCCGGCCATTTCATCCGAGAATGCGAAATAGTGAACGAGTACACCCGCCTTGGCAAGTGCAAGCGAAACCACGAAGGTAAGGTGGTGCTGCCCTCTGGAGCAATGGTTCCACGGGATATTACTGGTGCCTGGCTTCGCGATCGCGTGGACGAATACCATCGGCGAAACCCAAACCAAGCAGGAGCGGCGCAAATGCTCCTCGAAATGTCGGCTCAAATGTACGAAACGGACGAACAGCCGACGAAAGGAAAGTCGGTGCGATTCGAAGATCAATGCCCCGAGGCTGGTCAACCTGGTGTCTACGTACTAAGGCGACACTTCAATCCAAGAGCAAGAGCGGGTGCAAAGTCTCAGTCTGCACAGATCGGCAGTTCAAGCACTCAATCGGCGGAGGCGAGCACTTCGGCCGGCGCAGCAAGTCAGCCGAAGTCACAGCACGAACAACCGCCTCACTTGGCGCAAGTAAGCCAAGAGCCGACGGCAAGCATCGATCACGAGGCGACCCCAGTGGTTCACCCATACGCGGCAGCGCCAGATGCTACTAACAACGGCCCGACAGAAGCAGTGAGGCCGGCACAGCGACCTGACCTTTCCACGAAAAAACGAGCAAGCGTACACCACTACGGCCAAGATCTACGATGAGAACGTTGCCTGGAGTGTCTACGACCGAGTCATGGATACACAAATCACGGTATCCCAACGCGAACTGCTCTCCCTGGCTCCAGAGCTCCGGACCCAAGTGGCCGATGCGACCATTAGGCGGCGCATCACTCGAGACGTGACGCAGGCAATGATTGAAGAGGTAACCGAAGAAGAGCCGAAAGCCGATAGGTTGGCGTCGCAAGAAGCACATATGCCAGCATCTTTCTCGGCCGCAACCCGAGTACCGCCCGCGGACGCAACAATTATAGCCGATCCATACGAGGAGTTCCTGAAGTCCCACCCGACCAATGAGCAATATTCTCAAGACTCCGTTGAGGTGGCGGCGGAATCGAACTCGCTTCGCGCGATACTTCCAGTAGTGGACAATCAAGAAAAAGTCGAGGCAATTCTAGACCCGGGATGTCAAATTGTGGCGATGTCAGAAGAGGTCTGCACCGCTTTGGCACTTCCTTACGATCCTAGCATCTGCCTCAATATGGTTTCGGCGAACGGTGGAGTCAACCAATCTCTGGGCCTAGCCCGAAATGTCCCCTTCCTTGTCGGCGAAATCACCCTGTATTTGCAAGTCCACATCCTGCGTTCGCCCGCTTACGACATCTTACTTGGCCGACCTTTCGACATACTCACCCAATCGGTGGTCCGCAATTATCGCGATGAAAATCAAACAATTACCATCCTCGATCCTAACACCGGCAAGCGAGCGACCGTACCTACGATTAAGCGAGGAAGCTATCGGTTCTCGGAGCGACACAAGCTAGTACCCAAGAACCAACCTCAAGTAGCGGATTTTTGAGTATCGATGATTTGGTCCCGCACCAAGGAGAGCTCGCAATATCACTAGAATTCGACCACAACAAAAGCCAAGTCTCGGTCGAGGCTTGCGCACCATTACCAGCCACAACAACGCGAAAAGAACTTGCTGCGGCATATTTATCTCTATGCGATGCTGATGCGCCGATTTTTAATTCTTATCTTTCGTCTCTCTCGTCTCAGTCCAAAAATCACTCCAATATTCCTCAAAACGGCGCTCCGTATATTTCCTTTTCACAAGTGAAGCTACCCCTTGCAATATTCGCCGGTAAAAAGTATAAGCCAGTGGCGCTCAAGATTCGGCCAATCGAAACTGAGCTCCCCAGCCGATTCCGCATCATACGCGAAATTAAGGGCGACCCCTTACAAGACTTACCCCAACTTCCAGTTCGGCCGAAGGAATTCGTGCCCACTGGTAGGTACACCCTAGAGCGCAAGGAGCAATTCGATCGCGTCCACTCCGGAACATTCCTCTTACCCGAGGAACGAAAATTAATCCATCAATTCATGTGTCTACAGAATGGTGCTTTCGCTTGGACCGACCAAGAGCGAGGCCATTTTCGCGAAAGACTTCTTTCCACCAATCGAAATCCCGACAATTCTGCACAAGCCCTGGGCACAGCGCAATATACCGATCCCACCCTGGCATCTACGACGAAGTTTGTCGGCTTATCAAAAACAAAATCGACGCAGGAGTTTATGAGCCCTCCAACTCATCCTATCGCTCGCTGGTGGTTCTGCGTGGTCAAGAAAGACAGGAAATCACTTCGCATTGTACACAGCTTAGAGCCGCTTAACCAAGTCACGATCAAGCATGCAGGCGTCACCCCGTTTACAGATCAGATCGGCGAACACTTCGCTGGAAGGGCATGCGGAGGTATGCTTGACCTCTATGTCGGCTACGACGAGCGAGGCATCTCGACCAACTCGCGCGATCTCACTACCTTCCAATCCCCGTTCGGCGCGCTTCGCCTCGTGACACTACCTATGGGCTGGACGAACTCAGTCCCTATCTTCCACGACGACGTCACTTATATCTTACAGCCGGAAATACCCGAAATGACCGTCCCCTATATTGACGATGTGCCGATCCGCGGACCCAGCGGGCGGTACCTACTTGAAGATGGAACAGAAGAACGCATACCCGAAAACCCAGGCATCCGAAGATTCGTATGGGAACACCTCCAAGGCGTCAACAGAGTAGTGCAACGAGTCAAGTATTCGGGCGGGACTTTTAGCGGGTACAAGTCCACTCTATGCGCAGAAGAAATCACTGCGGTCGGGCATAGATGCACACCGCTCGGCCGATTACCCGAATCGGCGCGCGTAGACAAAATCGTCAAGTGGGGCCCGTGCAAGGACCTATCTGAAGTCCGCGCATTCCTCGGCACAGTGGGAGTGTGTCGCATATTCATCCAAAATTTTGCCAAGCGTGCAAACGCCTTGGTGAATCTCACGCGCAAGGGAGTTCCCTTCGAGTTCGGCGCCGACCAACTAGCGGCCCAGGAAGACTTGAAACAAGCCCTACTAAATTCTCCTGCGCTTCGGCCGATCGACTATTCGTCCGACTCCCCAGTCATCCTCGCGGTCGACACCTCTATGGTGGCGGTAGGTTTCTATCTATGCCAAGCGGACCCGAACACGCCCAAGAAACGGTACTACGCTCGCTTTGGTTCCCTTCCGCTCAACGACCGAGAGCGTCGCTTCTCCCAGCCAAAACTGGAACTTTACGGACTCTACCGTGCCCTTCGTGCTTACAAAATCTTCCTAGTCGGCGTCCGCAATCTGGTAGTAGAAGTTGATGCAAGATACATCAAAGGCATGCTCAACAACCCCGACATCTCCCCTTCGGCCAGCGTAAACCGCTGGATAGTCTCTATTTTAACCTTTCACTTCGAGCTTAGGCATGTCCCAGGCAAGTTTCACGGCCCCGATGGCCTCTCGCGACGTCCGCCTCAACCAGGCGATATTGAAGAAAGCGATGACGAAGAAGACTTCGACGATTGGATCGACAACCTCTACGGGTTCGTGCACATGATAAACGAGCCGATTGAAGCACCAAAGTCGAACCAACTCCTCTATACGCTTGCAACTGGAATCGCAAGTCGCGCCATGGACATGGACAACGCATTCAGCTCTGAGCCGAACTACCACCTAGTCCCGAGAAGTCTCGCAGCAACACAGGCCGATAAGCGACTGGAGCAAGCCCACGACTGGCTAGAATTCCTAGAGCGGCCGACAGATATGGCAGAAAATGAGTATGCCCACCTAGTCCGGTTCGCGTCCAAGTTCTTCATCGACGACCACGTTCTCTGGAAGCGAGATCCGCAAGGAGCCCACAAGCGGGTGTTATACAAGCAAAAGCGCATCGAAGCGGTCATAGCCGCTCACGACGACGTAGGCCATCGAGGGTTTTATGCAACGCGAGCCCTGGTTATGGAGCGATATTGGTGGCCGTTTATGGGCCATGATATCGCCTGGTACGTGCGCACATGTCACATATGCCAAGTCCGCCAAACCCGTCAAGTCTTGATCCCGCCCGTCGTCGCGACTCCAGCACCCCTCTTTGCGAAGATGTATATGGATACCATGCACCTCCCTCGCTCCGGGGGTTATTCCTACATAGTCCAAGGCCGATGCTCATTAACGCACTATCCAGAGTTCCGGATGCTCCGTAAAGAAACCGCTCAAGCCCTCGGCGACTGGATCTTCCAAGACATCTTGTGTCGCTGGGGCACCTTAATAGAAATCGTATCTGACAACGGCAAGCCCTTCGTCGCCGCTCTCTCGTACCTGGAGCGCAAGTATCACGTCAAGCACATCAGGATCAGTGGCTACAACTCTCGCGCGAACGGCATAGTCGAGCGCGCGCACTTCGACGTACGGCAGGCACTCTTCAAATCGGCCGACGGAGAACAAAACCGATGGTCTCAAGTCGCTCACTCAGTCTTCTGGTCGGAGCGGGTCACCCCCCGGAAGCGTATGGGTTGTTCGCCCTATTTCGCGGCGACAGGAGCGCACCCCATACTGCCCTTCGACGTGGTGGAAGCCAACTACCTATTACCACCGCCAAATTCACTGCTCTCTACGACAAATCTCATTGCGCGAAGGGCCATAGCATTACAGAAACGACAGGAAGACTTGGCTCGGCTTAGGGCGAGAGTCTACGAGCACCGCAACCGTGCGGCCATTCGCTTCGAGAAAGAACACACCGCAACTATCCGTGATTTCGGCTTCAAGCGAGGCGACCTCGTACTGGTGCGCAACACGGCAATAGAGAAGGCACTAAACCGCAAAATGCGACCTCGCTATTTCGGGCCGATGGTCGTGGTCTCAAGAAACCAAGGCGGCGCGTATATCATATGCGAACTCGACGGGACTCTGCTACACAGTCCTATAGCAGCATTCAGAGTCGTGCCATATCAAGCTCGCGAACATATTGACATACCTGACCTTGAACAGCACATCGACGTATCCGTTTCCCACCTGCAAGAGCTGGAATCAAGCACTTCGGCCGATCCAGACGAAAGCCAAGATCAAGATTCAGGAGTAGCCGAAGATAACGACAACGACCCGGCCTGATCTCGGCCCAGAAGTAAACTCAGACGAGGAAGGAGAATAACAATTTCAGTGGGGAGGAGTATTCCCTTGGACTTGTGCAAAATTTCAAGTAGCAGATTCAGATTTTCTTTATTTTCCCTTTAGGCGATAGTCGCTTTAGTATTACGGACTTCTACTCTACTGAGCGGTTTCGCCCGAGTGGAAGTCAAGCGCGGTGATGACAAGCGGAACGACCACTGCGGATAGCGTCTTAAGCATGCGTAGGCATTGCGAGAGTACCACCTCGGTCGGCTTCCCTAGCTCTGAGCGTAAATTACTTCTATTTGGCAAGACCGCTCGGCAGTGCGATACGCAGATTTTGCTTCACCTCACTTAAAAATAAAAACCAGCCCGGAGTTCGAAGAATAATCGGGAAGGATCTTTATTGGACATAGCGGAAACTTTGCCGTACTATCCCATCATTTTTACTATACGCTTCGCTTCACCTTACGCGCCCGTTTCGCCCGAAGGCCCGCTCACCACCTGATGCAGAACTAACTCCAACTCCAGCGCCGACAGCACACGTATGACAGGGACAGGTACAGGTCAAGTACGCGCCATCGCCTATGGACAAACAATTTAACTAGAACAAGAAGCGGGACGACAGAAACTTACCAAGACAGGAAGGCGCAGGTTGGCCAGGCGCCGGGACCCACGCAAGCGCAATGCGTTCCATATTGAAGTCAATTTCGGTACGCACTAATTTGCGTCGGCACCAATCAAACTCGTTTTCGGTGATCATCTCCCTCGAGTAAAGATCTTCAAAGTCGGCCATGGCGAGGCCGAAGGCAGCGCAAGGTTCGCCTGCAAGCGGAGGGCCGATCATCAAGGCGCCGGCATAGGCGTGATTGAGGGTGGAGAAGAATAGGATGAGGCGCTTGCTGTCGCCTGCAGAGATCCTTGGAAACAGATGGATCCAGTCTAACGTCGCGTACGGACGGGCCTCCGCTTCAATTTCGGCGCGAATATCAAGCAGCCTTCGGCCGAGCCCGGGGGCATTGGCAAAGCTCGCTGTCAATTCGACCAGTTTCTGAAGACGTTCATGAGGGAAGAAAAGTAACACGAGAAGAAGGCCGCTTACCCATACACCATAGAACCGATGGAGCCAAGACGTCACAGTACGGCTGCGAAGCGGCGACGCAGGTCGGGTGTCCGCAATATTGATAAGGCTACGCTTCGCCAGTTCAAAGACTTCACGCGCGCGAATATTCACAGCGTCAGGAGCATCGGAGGCAGCTTGCTCGGACATGGCGTGGTCGGCAGATGAAGAAACGGATTCTGAAGAACAGGACAGCTACTTCGCCCATTTATAGGACGCCAGGACGAGGATTTCCTTCTCGCCCTCTGTGTTCCATCGCCGCGGCCGACTAAGTTTTTCTTTAGCCGATAGGCACTTCGATAAGCAAAAACATCACCTCATTTTCAAGTGAAAGTTCCAGCTACAAAATTTCTCGCTTCGACACATTAACCACTATTTTCGACTATGGCCGAAAACATTCCCTTCGGACTATCCCTCAGCAACACATCTTCTTGCCTGGAAAGGGCAAGGCGGCATCGGTGCCATTCGAGGTCGGAAATACTGATCTTCCCAGATTCGTGCATTTCGTGGATCGCCACAAGGGCAATTTCGTACGGGTCTGGGACGCGATCCGCGAAAAGGCTCTCATCGACGCATTGCTCTATGACTTCGGCTTGGGCGCGACAGAGTGCGGTGGCGTGGCGAACTAGGCGATCACGAAGACCTCCCGCCACCGCTGGGAACTCCAAGAGCCAGTCGACTTCAGCGAACAGTGCGACGACTTCCTCAACCTTGGTACGGAGGGCACGGGTGGTTTCATCTAGGCCATCAGCCTCGGCGAATTCAGCAAGCAGTTCGACATTGTGCTAGACGACGTCAGGATCAGTGAGACCAGAGGAACGTAACACACACCCAGGAAGAGTAGAAGTCCCGAAGAAACTGGGCAACGTCCTCTGAGCGGCGAGGGACGAGCGGCCAGGACTTCCTGACTTGCCAGAGGCTTTCCTTGGCAAGGCGAAAGGCGTTGCGAGGAGCGTTACTGACCTCGTCCAGCTCACCACCAAGAATGATGGAATCGGCCATGGCCTGGTGGTGCACGAGAAAATATCTGCAGCCCCCCGACATTACCCCTTTACACACTTATAGGCCCATACGGTAGACCTGGACCGCCTTACTGATCGACAGCGGGCGCACACTGGTAGCGCATCTCGGCCGAGGATCACCCGAGCGGCCAATCGGCTGAGGGCAGCCCAAGTTTTTCAGTGGGGAGGAGAGATACAGCCCCTAGAAGCGTAAACGGCACACCTCAAGCGCAAAGCCAGTTCGCGACCATGCCACAGTCGCGCGGATTCCACAACTTCGGCCGAACACTAAGGAAGGAGTCACCCATCTAAGGTAGCAATTACAAATCCCGCAGCAGCATGCACGGAGGAACGCGATACATAATAGTCAGGAGGACTTCAGCCGAAATGGAAACGCAAGTACAAGGCTCCGAAGGTAGTGCCATATGAGCGCGGACCGCTGCGGCCCGGCCGAAGAACGACAAAGGCCGACAATACTTGCGGCACCAGTTACAGCCTCCGCAGTGACGTGCGTAGGAGGCGCGGGAATACCTTAATGAGACGGCAGGCAGAGGCAAAACATAGTATATTACAAAGTTCAGAATCCAAGGCTTTGTTATACAGTGTTTGAAGCGCTATCTACGCCTCGCGCGGCCCCTCCTCGCTCTCCGCAGCATCGGCCGGACCCGAACTCTCGGCGACCTCTTCGTCTTCTTCCATTGCATCGACGCGCGCCTTACTCTTTCCCTTCCTGGCGGCACTAGTCCTCGCGCGCTTGGGAGCCGGCCCGCTAGCCGACGGACCGGGCGGCGGAGCAACGACCTCGCCAAGAAGATCGGCGTATCGAGCTTGAACAAACTCGACGTACCCATCGGCGGCCGCGCGGGCCGATAGAGCGCGTCCGAGCTCGGCGCGCCAGAACAAGAGGGCAGCAGCCCTGTCAACCACGCCACCGGCGAGCAACGTAAACGCGGCATCGGTAGCATGCGCAGAAGGTGGAACCGGCGTCGAAAGCGGTGCAGGCGCGGCCGATACACGAGCAGCGGAAGCGAGCTTGCGGCGGCGGCGAGCTGGAAGAGCCGTTGGCGCGATGCAAGGCCGGCGATCCTCCAGGCAGCGCGAGCAAGTGTACGGCGGCTGCGAGCCGACGCGAGGAGCGCAACGAACCTTGTTGCGAGTACAATAATCGCACTAGAGAACTATCAGCAAAAGAAAAGGAGGCACAAGCAGAAGAATGACGCACCCGAATGTAACCTGGGATGGAGCTGGTGTCCATCAGTTCGGCCGAGCGCGCGCGTTTGATGCCGAACCGGCGCGCCGGAGGGGACTCCTATAGAAAGAACAAGACAGTTAGCGCAAAGGCAAGAAGACAAGGAGTCACTTATGACAAGAGACGCAGCGGCAACGACCGCAGCGCGGCGAACGGGGCGCTGCAACAAGGGAGGCGCAGTGACAGTGTCCAAGGGCCCAGGGACGGAAGGCGCCACCCTAGAGAAGAGTAGCGGCGACGGCGCGGAAGTCCCTGAGGCAGCGGGCGAAGGCGCAGATGGTTGAAATGGAGACGGCACTTGAGAAGACGGCGGCGGGACCACCGAGAGAGAAGGCGAGAGGGCAGGAGAGGGAGCAACATCGGCGCCCAAAGCCGAAGGAGAGGGGGCGAGCGATGAGGAAGGCGGCGCGACAGAAAGCGCGGGAGAGACAGAAGCGCGAGGCCGCTGCCCCGCGGTAAGAACGCGCACCTTATGCGCCTCGAACTCGGCCTCGGACATCGTGCCCGCCTTCACCCTCTGCGAATATTCCTGAGAGCAACAAGAAGTCGTCTTGAGGTGGCGCAGGGCTAGGGCGTGGATCGGCCTCGGCGACTGGAGCGACGACTGGAACGGCGACCGGAGCAGCGGCACGTCGCCGCAGCTCCTCCTCCATCCCAGCAACGACCCGCGGGGAGTGTTCGAGCCACGCCTCGGTGGCGTGAGGGAGAAGACGAGCGCGGACGTCGCGCAGGAACGCAGCGACTTGCGCATCCTCGCCAGCGTCGACACCGATGTGCGCCCCCGAGGCGAACACGGTTTCCTAGGCCGATCAGCGCCGATCAAAGAAAGGATCAACCCACTCACCAAGCGAGTCGAAAACTCATCGACCCACTCCTCCACTGTCTCGGGATCGTCGGCCAAGACCGCAAAATCGGAGCGGAGCCGAAGTAAAGCCTTAACAGCGGCATCGTACTTGCGCGGAGGACGGGAAGACATTGCGAGAGTTGGAGATGAATGGCAGCAAAGGGCAACGGAAGCAAACGGGAGGGTAAGAGCGACCGGGCGAAGATCGATCAGAGACCCCATCGGCGATCGGCAGTTGCCGAACGAAAAGGCATACGTATGCGGGCGCAACCCGCTTCGGCCGAGGACATGTGACCGGCGCGAGGCGACTACAGTAAAAGGCGATCGCTCCGGCTCGCAGCTACCCGATCGGCATCTCTTACTGGCGGCCCGAGCGGCCGGGTGACTGAGGACAGTCAGAAGCTCAGTGGGGAGGAGATAATACGACCAGTGCGCGGCTGAACCTTTAGACAGGCAGTTTTGGCGATTACCACACACTTTGGAGGACCGGCCAGAGCGACTCCGGCCGAAGCGATGCGACGCACAGGTGGATCGGCCGAAGCGAGGCACTTCCGGCCAGCGCGACGGTAGCGCGACGGCTTATACTCTCGAACTCGATGCGCAGGAAGACTCGGAGACACGGTCCAAGGCTATGTAGGGGCGAGACATACACAGCGGTGTGTCTGCGTCACTCCTAGTCTGCGGGACTAATACTCCGAACTCGAGAGCCCCAGCAACCGCGTAGACCGCACCAACGACCAGCCGACCGCCGCAAGGCGCAAGACAACCGCACTTGCGTCCAGTATAACCCTTCGGTGTCCCCTTTCGCTCCGGCTAGTTTCGGGCGATGCGCCTCGTGGCCTGTAACTGCGTCGGTCGAACACCCGTGTCGCTTCGCGTCGGTCGGCCCCCTTCCGATTGGCGGCTTCTTGAACTTAGCAGCGGAACTGCGGAGGAACCTTAGGACCGCTTCGGCCGAAAGCAGCGTACGAAGATGTATTTAAGAGGGTAGTTTTCGTAGTAGTACGGCAGCTAGTCACTCTCCAGATTCCTTACCTTTTACCTCTCCTATCTCAATTCTTCTCTTTCTATCCTCTGAAGTCATTCAGAGGCCTCTATAACTCTTTGCGTCCCTCGCGAACCCTTTGCGTACCCGTGCGTACGCCTGCGTTGCGATTCCGGCTACCGAAGCCCCGCGTTAGCGAAACTTGCGATACTTGGCGGGCGCAACCGCGTGCGTCTTCGGCCGATTGCGATTACGGTCCCCTGTGGTTCTCGGCCCCTACGATAGGGCGCTCGGCATCCGCTAGTTAGATTATCGGCTCAGTGTTCGGTTATATTCCTCGTCCTCCCGAACCCAACTGTCCTAAGCTGCACAAGAACACGCTTATAGGCGGTTTAGGGTATC
>WTXK01000258.1:0-64884 GCA_025769895.1 Lactarius psammicola
AGGGTCCAGTTGGATGGACGGGTCGGTCCCCATAGCGTGCGCGTTGCGCGCAGGGGAGGGAGAGTGTGTCAAAACTGCTCACGCTCCTCCAGCATCGGCGTGTCGGTATTAGCGCGGTGCGCCTCCTCGGCTGCACGCACGGCGCTCGCGAATACGTCATGCAACCATCCAGGATCCTCGAGCCCGACGCTGACGCGTACGAGCGAGCTAGGCACGCCGAACCGCGCGGCCCAATCGAGCTCTCCATAATGCGCGAGGATGGTGTACGGGCACGCAAGGGTGAAGTTGGTGCCGAGGCTGGGGCCCTTTGCGCACGCGAGGGCGTCGAAGAAGGCCTCGGCCGCTCGTGGACTGGCGAACGCGAGCGAGAACAGCCCGCCGAAGCCACCGCCGCCGCCGCGCCGGGCAATCGGCGGCGGCGGGCGGCGTAGTGAGCGGCGGTCTGCCATTTGGGATAGAAGACTTCGGTGATTGGCGAGGATGGATTCTGTTGAGTGGCGGAGGCGGCGTGCAATAGGTCGCAGACGCGCTCGGCATTTGCGTCGATTTTGGCTGCGCGCTGTGAGAAATTACGCGAGTTTCGTTCCATGAAGATGGCGTCTTCGTCGTAATAGACGTCTTCGTATCTTGTGATCAGTCGCTCCTTGAGCGCGACATAATGCTTGCGTGCGGGATTCAGCACGAGACTACAATAATATTGCCACCACATATTCAGAAATGAGTCTGCCAAATTAAGGACCAAAGAAAACATGCCTGCCGCCCATGACGTTTGAGTCCCCACTGAAGAGTTTGGTCAAGCTCGTCGCTACGATGTCCGCGAAGGGGGCAGAGTTTCGACGTTGATGAAATTACCGATACTGTCATCGATAACGATCAAAAAGTCGTACTTGTCAGCGAGGGTACGCAGTCGCGAGAGATCGGCAGAGCGCAAGAGTGGATTGGAGGGGAACTCGGTGAAAAGCGCGAGGATCGGCGGCGGTTCGTGCGGGTTCTGTGCTTGGTCCGCCTCTAAGATTGCCTCTAACTCATCGATGGAAGAGTCCAGTCCATGGCCCAAAAAGTAGCATCCAGGACCCCACTTCTCGAGACCTTTAGCGTATCGGTGTAAGGAAAGCTGAGGGAAGTTCAGTTCAGACGCCCCGATTCGCGAGGGACGGACGCACCCAAAGCAGACGCTCTTTTTCGCACCCCTGACGTCCAGGGCAAGTTGGTGGCGGACCAATCGCGCTCATGCCGGTCGGGGGAGGAACACGTCGTGCTCCGTAACCGCGACCCCACGCACGCTCTGCGCGACCTCGACCTCGACCTCGACTTCACCACTGGCAGCACTCTCATCGCGCACGAGCACGCCCGCAATACGGCGGCGCATTGCGCCCTTCGCCAGCTCCGCCGCGCGACGTCCAGGTTCCGTCCATAGCGCTGCTCGACATACACGGACTGGTCTGTCCCGAGCGGCTCCTCGGCCGCGCCACCAGACGGTTCGCGTGCCGGTTTGGAGGAAGCGTAGTGCCGGTGCGATGCAGGCTTGAGATGCGGGTGATTCGACGACGACGACGACGTGGGTGACGAGGCGGATGCGAGAGCTGCGAGGCACCGCGTGGCTAGCCGGCTCGAGATGCCCAGACCGGTGTGTTGCCAGAATTGCTTGGCAATGCTGAATTTGTCCTGAGGGAATAGCACGAGGAAGATGCAGAGGCGGTCGGAGATGCAGTGCTGTACGACGCGCGCGAGGACGTCGCGTGCGGCTAGGAATGCGCGGCATGCTCGGCGGATTTGCGGGAGGGGAAGAGTAGGGAACTCTCCGAGGGTGTACCGAACTTTTGTTCTAAGAGGGCGGAAAGCTACGTGCAAAAAATAAAAAAAAGTTAGCTAAGTGAGGGGCAGCGCTGGTAGAACACAGCCACTCACCTTCCTGATATCTAGGTTTATGAAAAAGCGAGGGTATCCTGACTGCATGGCATCCACGACACGAGCTTCTCCCTTTTCATACCCGACATTATCCGCCCATGTCGGCAGTGAGACCGAGATCGCGTGCTCTGTAAAAGCAGGAATTGGATTGCCAAGGGGATTTTCCGAGGGAGCCATGGTATCAGAACAGGCGAGAGGTACACCGTGGATGGAGTTGACGTACAAAAAAAAAAAAAAATTAAGCACGGAACACGAGGAGGATATTCTCTTTCTTAGTCACGGTCATGGCACGGGACCCACACCTCATTTTATTTCCGGACCACTTTGCGGAGCATTGTATTGTACAAAATGAAAGTACCGAAAACGATGTACCAGAGTTGGCTTCATGTCTTTCGCTCCGTCAAATCAGACCGCCCTGGACACTCGTGCGCCGAAGACTGCCCCTGGAAGCACTGCGTACGTGTTCCGCAAATACGCCGGACGTGGATCCATGGCTCGAAGTAGACGACGCACGCCTATGGCGTTGCATTCGCGCTGGATCCACGTCGGGAATGTTGGCGATACGGGCGAAGAGCGAGAGGACTGTTAAGGTGGTTTTTCGACGGGCTAGTCCGGAGAAAATGAATACGCTTACTGTCACCAATCGAGACGACGCCGGACAAATTTCCACGCACGCCAGCGGATGGCGAAGCAGAACCATTTGATTCGGAAGTCACGAAGAGTCGGTGCGAATTCGCTATAAATGAATTATTATTTTAGTCACAGACCAAAGCACGAAGAGCCGATACACGTACTAGCTAGTACCTTCTGGATTGTATATGCTAGTGTAGTTGATGGGAACACGCTGTACACTGTGCGGCTGCATATGAGCGCTTGGTAGAGCCGCTTAAGGAGGGCGGAAGACCTGGATATCTATCAGCTCCGTCCGTCCAGCCTTGGGGCATCTTCAAAAGCCGTATGAATAAAGAAGGGAACGCGCGTAGCCCAACAAAGTAGGCGAACCTTGATTTGTGAAACTAGCTGATGAACAGGCATCGTCAAATTTGGTTGCTTTGTGACGGCACAACCGTCTTGCGGTTTTTGACTGCTGTTAGCAAACGGCGCTATAAGGCAACTTCGCACCGACCTGTCCAATGTCCGTGACGCTTATGGCGCTCAACAAATTGCCGCTCTCCTCCTCCAGAACCGCGACGCTACTCACACCCAAGTCGCTCATCATCCGCATCGCATCGAGCACGCTCTTACGCGAATGCACGCGACCACCTCAAAGTGCAGGTTTAACGATGGTAGTGGAAGCGTGCCGAGAGGATTAGAGACGTAATGCAAGAACGTCGGAGAGGGCTGTATCTCTGGCAGTGGCGGTACTGCAGCGCCCGACGAACGAGCGAAAGCGCTGAAGTACGCGAGTAGACGGAGATCGGAGATCACGCCGAGATGCGACTCTGGGGATCCAGCTGGCGACTTGACGAGAACTGGAAGTAGAGTGGGCGGTGTGTTGTCCAAGTCTGAAGTGACGACGTACCTCTATGTGTGCCGGAAGAAAAGATGGCAAGAAGAGCGACCACGGACGCGTCATGCGCACCTCCAAGAGAGGGTTCTTCTCGGAAAGATCTTAGAAGGCGAAGTTACTGCTTCCGGTAGTAGAACCGAGAATGATGTAGCGTAGACGTACTGCTCACGAGTTGCACTGGGACGTGGCCCGCCTTTGCAGCTTCTAGGATCTGAGCAACGCGCGGGTGGGATTGCAGGTGCTCAGGGGTATATGTATGTCTCGTGCGGCAAAGGTCAGGAACGCATTCACGTCTGCGAACTGGAGCGCGGTCAAGCCACGGGTCGAAGTAGAAGAGGGGGGGGGCGTACGTCGAATAAACCAGAATAGTGTCCGTCGGGATCGGCAGACTTTACAGCGAGGCATGAGGTGCCTTTGGATAGCAGGAGCTGCGTGTGGCCAGCGGGTTCTGGAATCAGCTCGAGATGCGCAGAAGGGAAAGAACCGGGTTCACATCGCAGGCCTCTTCGACCGCGATCTCACGATCGACAACGACTACCGGACCTTCGACCAGGGCTGCTCGAGCAGCTTAGAATCCTCGGAGTAAGCAGAGGAAGAATGAGGTCGAACATACCTTGAGCGGTCGTGTTCTCCCAGACGCGGACCCACTCTTCGCTTTCTGAGTTCGGTGCGGCGACGAAGCGAATGCTGGCCGGACTGGCGCTACGGCGGCTATGGATACTTGAGACAGACAATCGCTTGCTCAATGACGCCATCGCTCTGATACTTTGGTCGCGAGGCTAGCGGCGGCGGTCTCTATGACAGTATGGAGGGAAAATTGGCAAGTGTAAATTGAGTATGCACGCCGCGGCTTGAAGGTCGCGATATATACTCATTCATTTGTCTGTGTGATAACTTACCTATCATGGTCATTGCTGTGTGCCTGTAACAAACACACAATCTAGGACATAGAGTGCGTCTCCCCCGTTTCTAACCCACATCACACATACGCTGCCTCCCCTTCCCCCCTCCTTTCTCCTCCGCACACCCATCCAACGAAGAGTATAGCAAACAATTTGCTTCCGAAACTATCAAATATTGAAAAACGAAATCCCGCCGCATATTATCATTCTCCCTCCTGCTGGGTGGCGGGTCATTTAATGGCGATCTGCTCATGACCCACACCCATCTACGCAGCGCGCAGCTCCCGTGGTCTCCACCGCACCTCCGTCGGCTGGGTTCGTCCTGTATGCCATTGGGACCCTCGTCACCTAAACCGCCGATCCAACATCGGCACCTGCGTCTGCAAAGTCCCATCAGACGGCAGTGGTGGCGTAAGAGGAAAGACGCGTAGCCTGCTCGAGGAGCGCGTCGAGCGCTGCGCGCGGTGCGGCGTGCACTATGCGCTTACCGGATATTGCGACGCCTGGCGCGACGAGGCACCAGCGAAGTGCTGGAGGGTTATCACGAGCATGGATGGCGTTTTCATAGGTGCATCTGGGTACTTGTAGAGTATCATTTATCCCGAAATTGTATCCCGAAATTGTCCACCCCCTCATATCGTTCTGTCATTTCCGGGTCTATCGTCGATATAGAGGCATCTGGTTAGCCTGCGGGTTTACGCCTTGAGCACATTACACTAGTGCTGGGACCAGGGGGCGAGCACTGGGCGAACCCAACCTGACAGACAGTGGCGGTCGCTCGTCTCACCAAGTACCCGCTTCGCCAGCTTCACCTCCCCAACATTCACGCGATGCTTACGTGATGTCTATCCATTCTTCCATCCATCCAACACGATGCGCAAGCTGTTGCCAGAGCCACCTTCGCGTCAAACAGTTCCGCGTCCCGCTCCTGTCCTGCGTTACCCTGGCGCATTTCTAGTGTGTCTGCCGAAAAGAAGGGGCGCTACAAAAGGTACAATGGTGCATGTAGCCCGCAAGGATGGGCGAACGCACTGTGAGACGTTGAGATCGCCCGCGGCTCATTCGAGCCGCGCCGCAGCGTCATCAACAAGCTCTTCTATCAAAAAGGACGAGGCCACCTTTGTATACTTGCGGCAATGCATCAGGCATTCTTGATGTCTCTTCCTCTAGCAGCGGCAGACCTGAATTCCTTGTTATCGTTTACGACTACTGTGTTCTGCAGCGCAAATTTGTCTACCTCACCGTCCTTCGAGCCGACATGCCAGACGTGGGGTTGCCGTTCGACGACAAGCGCAGCGAGCAATAGAATTTTTTTGTTCGTGGATATGTCGTAATGGTAACTACCCCCGCTCTCAAGCCCGCCCTAGCCCCGTTGCATCTTATCTTTGATATTTGCAACAATGGAGCGCATTGAACAGGTTCTTGTTGCTTCTTCCATCTGATTGTTGTCACTTGGGTGGCTAGCAATGCAGACTGATATGAGAGCATCGCTTCGAATCGGAAGCCTTGCTCATGATGCATAGCGTGTCGATGTGTGAAGGTCGTGGCTGTCCCCTTCCTCCGTGCGAATACTTTACTTATACTCGACGTGGGTCGACACGACTTGAACTCTCACCCACTGGCTAGTCGCGACTAAAACCCTGTGCCGCTCTACTACGAGTGGTCAATACCTCCCTGTGCAGGGTTTCTTCACCGTCCGGAGCTGGCGACAATCCTTGCGACAATCTACCCATAGGCGCAAACGATAATGATCTACTTGCCAATTCTCCTGCTCTCCCTTATTCAGTACGCAAGAGCTCAGCAAACCCTCTATCCCGCGGCAATCCCACTTGCAGTTCGCTCGCCATACCTCAGTTGTTGGCAATTCACTACCAATGGGACGACCATCGGAAGCTTTTCGCCATCGACCCCTGCCTATCAACCCTCTATCACGCAAGTCTCGGGCCTCGATGCATGTCGTCCCCCTTCGCTCTGTTTACTAGCACCCGAATTCACAAAATTTTAGAGCCTCAACACGATCGTCCTTGTCCGTGTGGACAATATAACCTACTTGTTTCTGGGAGAGAAACGGCTGAAATAACCACAAGAGTGAATCTCACCGGTACGGTGATTACGCCTACCCAGACCAAGCTCACCGCGGAAGCCGGACACATGCAATTTAACCTTACCTTCCTGAACCCGATCGAGGTTCGAGCTTGGGGCACCTGTCGTCACCTTTATTATCTACTCACACCTTCGTTATAGCCCAGAGATTGGGTCAAGCAGTCCATCCCATTCTCATACCTGTCATTAGCTGCGAAATCACTGGACGGCGCAGCTCATGCTGTGCAGGTGCATTCACAACTCAGCTCAGGTGCGTGAAGTTGTTTGTCTCTGTTCCTGCCCCATCGCGTCTCAAAGTTGTTGCAGAATGGATGTCAGGGGACCCAAAGCAGGAGGTTGTATGGACTACGACAAATAATAACGATATCGTCTACCATTCAATCAGACTCCTATATCCGGCCGTGTTCAGCGTAACCACCAAGCCACAATGGGGGACATTGCACTATGCCATGAAGAGCGTGAGTGGAAATGGTGCGATCTACATTTCGCCACTCACAATTGATGGTTTAGGGTGGTATAATCACATACGGGGTTGCCGTGGAGGAGAAGGTCCTTGCATCATTCCAGCTTAAGGGGGTGTTGGAAAACCGAACAGATCCAGACTTGAATAACTTTGGCGAATCCTGGACATCCTTTGGCATATCGCGTGACCTCGGTACCATCCAAGTGACCCAAGACCCCATCGTCTGGACTGTCGGGTTTAACACGGACCCTGTCATCAATTACACAGACTCATCTGGAGCCCATCAGCAACGTAGCTTGTTCTACAAGACCCGATATCCAGATGACAAATCCTTAGTCAGTATCCAAATCTACCATTGAATATGACTCATATCATATCTTAGATCGTTAACTTCCTCAACGATTTCGCTAACGCCTCTTCACGTGCTCAGCAACTTGATCTGAAAATACTTCGGGACGCTGCTACGGTCTCGGGAGATCTTGGAGATTTGGTGTCCCTCGCGACAGCACAAGTATATGGCAGCACTCACCTGACAATCGGGGTTGACGCAAGAGGTAATTTCAACGATTCGGATGTGATGGCGTTCATGAAGAATATCGGTGGATTAGAGACAAAGTGAGTTAACCCTGTTCGTCGGGTGAATGTCAGCTCCTGACCTCATTCAGCCGGGTTAACGCCGTTGAGACGCTGTATTCTGCGTTCCCAGCATTCATGTACATTGATCCTGAATTTGGTGGACTTTTTCTTGAGCCTCTGTTTCGGCTTCAAGAGTCCCCCAATTACACAAGCCCATACGCTGCTTCTGATCTAGGTGCGTCCCAGAATCGGAGAAATTTGAAACACTGATTAATAGATACGTAAAGGGATGGGTTACCCCAATGTCAAAGTCGGCAATCCTGACCACGACCAAGGAGTAGAACGTTTGTATCTCTCTTGCAGGTCTTTTATATCACTGATATATTCTACATCCTTCAAACAGATTCTGGGAGTATGTTGATTATGACCTATGCCCACGCACGTGCAACTGGAGATGGTAGCTTGATAAGCAGATACGTACGTACGGGACTCCTATCAAGTATCCATGAGACTAACAAAACCAAACCGGACAGTATTCTCTGCTGACTTCCTGGGCTAATTACCTGTCCAACTCGACATTGTTGATCCACGATCAGTGTGTTGTCTACGTCGGTGATTCTGATTACCAGCCACTTGAACGATTGCCGACACAGGTCCTCGGCAGATGGACTGTCAGCCAACAATCAAACTAACCTCGCAATAAAGGGTATCATCGCTATCAAAGCTATGTCCGAAATGAGCTCAATTGTCAAGAAAGCTGCCGATGCTGAAAAGTATTCCGTCTGTGCGGATTTGTTAAATGTTGTGTGGCGAAATTGACTAGACAATAGAGTGCGGCAACCAGCCTTTACGCTCAATGGAAGAGCTTTGCACTGGAAAGTGATCAACACATACTTGCGGCATACGGAAAAGCGGACTCGTGGACATTGGGTTATAATCTATTTGCCGATGTTTGGTTAGGCACCAGCGTTGTCGAATCATCCGTAGGTTTCTGCTAATTTCTGCCTTATCTTGACATTAATTGGTTTCCAGGTCTACGATGGTCAAAGTAGTTTTATTGATAACCTCACATTAACTTCGACCTTCAGCAATTTTGGCATGCCAGTCGATAGCCTCAGCTTAGACCCAAGCGTCACCGTATCCAGTGGGTGGAGCTATACTTTCAAAATCGTCTCAGCTGATATGATTTTAGGCTGGAACTTGTTTGTGGCCGCTATGACTCCGAATCAAGACTTACGCACGAATCTTATATCGAGAGTTCACAACCGAGCGTCTTATAACGTGAGCACAGGTGTGTTCCCGCTGAACTACGATAGCACGTCTGGATCAACCATCCTGGGAACGGCCAGGTGAGTTCCTCACGATTCCCATTCACTGGGTTCTAACTAACTATACCGCATCGCTCTCTAGCCCTGCGCAGGGTGCAATGTATGCACCATTAGCTCTCAAGTTTGTCCATAGCAAGCGCCTTTTTTCAATGTTGAACTAAATACTTTCTCAGTGTTCCCGTCATCCAGATAGCGACCAACCTCATAACGACTGGAACGTCGTCGAAATCGCACACCGGCACGATTGCCTTGGGTGTCACAAGTGGCGTTGCAGCATTACTAGCGATTGGGACCATCGCCTTGATGGTACGACGTCGGCGGGGACAAAGTTACAGACGCGAATCCACTGGATATACACCTTCGCAAGTCACAGTGACGCCATTCGCACTTATGGGGCCAACACTGACCGGGGCAGCACCATTGGACGCAGGGGCTCAGATGGGACAGCCGCAGCAACGATTGATTTCCAGCCCCTTTCCCCCAGAGGGCTCACCGCGGCCGCCGTCGCCACGCATGTTGCCCATCCCTGTCGGCTTGTCCGGCAAGGAGCTTGCCCAGCTGCGCTCGCGTTCCCAACCCACCGACGGATTCTCACTCGATCCCTTTCCAAATGTCGCCACCGACAGGGGTGCGGCAACACCACCTCGGGCCGAAGATCAGAGGCTTCACTGGCAGCCGGAAATCGAGTCTTTGGAGCCTGAGATGCAACAACTTTATACGGAGAGATATGAAGCACCACCGAGTTATGCCAGTGAGGACAGGCCCGCATAGATTAGCTCTTTACATGGGGTTCGAATATTTTGGATTTGGGTTTTGTCTTAAAAATCTCCACATGCGTTACCGCCATTCTGCCTTGCTGATACCGTATCGTGCGGTATTACGCTTTGAGAATGCACAACATCGGGGTCTCTCGCGGAGCAGGAAGCTGCTTTTACTTTTTTAAAAAAAAATTATTTTGGAAGACGCATTTCAAGTGCCATCAAAAATATAAAAGCACTTCCAAAAAAAAAAAGAAAGAAAGAAAATGTGTTTCGTGGCCGGTCCAGAGCGACCCGGACCGTGAGATCCGTGCGTTTAGTAGCAACTGTCGGAAATGCTGCCGCGAAGCTTCAGACTGAGTCCACCGATTGTAATGCCATGGAGCTGCCATCGTGATCGCTGAACTAAAACTGTCCATGGTAAAGTCCACTTTCGACATCCCATTTCATCGAATATCATAATTTTCTAGTAACAGGTGAGTCTGAGGTGACGCTGTGACGTGGTTCTTCGTGCATGCAACGCCTTTTTTCTTTTCTTTACTCTTCCCGACTTACCGTGAAGAAGCCCACTCAAAGACAAAGGGGGAAACTGGCTGGCTCCTGATCTCTTTCACAATACTGCACAGGAAATGTAGAACTGCAACAGCGACGGGTTACTTCCAGCTTGCCTATATACAACCCACTGGACCCTAGGCGTTTGCCCAGCGAATGTCTGCGCAAACCGGCTGTGAGCGTGCTTGCCATGACGAAAGAGGAGTTGCTTGAGGGTTTACGGGCAGTAGGTTGTGGAGAGGGCTAATGGGGTAAAGGGTTACCAAAACCAGCCACAGCACTCGGGTTATCACCGAGGGTTACGTTACGCTGTGCGTACTAGTACTATCGCCGCCACATGTGCAATTGCACTTTGCAGTAGGAAGTCCCGTTGAGATGGCGAGAGGCTTGGGTCGAAGGTGAAAGTATTTATTGAGGCCCATTCGGGGACGAAATCAGAACAAAATCGTGGCGCGGCGGACCAGCCAAACATGAGAGTACAAACTCACATTATTCTCACCGGTCCGGGACCCGGCAACAGGCTGTCCGGTGCCATTCAAGACCCTATTCTATTGGTCGGCGCAAGTCACCGCCTCGCCAAAAGGACTCTGGACTCGTTTCTCTCCGATTTCCAAGCTGCAGACACGACATCGGGCCGTAGGAAGGATGTGTTTTCGTGAGATTTGGGTGAGATGTTACTAATGTTCGAGTTGGTGCACGAAAGTAGGTCTCGTAATGTCAGGTGACGTGTAGGAGTTGAGCTGAGTAGTTGCGGCATCACACCATATCAACGTATCAACGACCATGCGTAAACTGCACGTGGAATACGCATGCCCGCATCTGAACTCTGTTCTTCACCCGCAGCGCGCGGAACCCCCGTGTCAGCTCACATATAGACATGGGGTCATATGCAATGTTCATTTCAGACATTAACTGCTGGAGCTTCCACCAAGTCTTTGCGTCATCTCATGGGGAATTGCTGCGGCAGAAGTGCCGCCCCCGTAGACGACATAAAACCAACATCGAAAAAGCAGATTTCGTCCCAGCAGCCAAGCGGTACAAGGCCAACGCGCGAGTCACCACGAGCGCCTTCGTATGAACGACCCACGACCAAGACCAACGTGGTAGATGGGGGAGAAAAATCGCGAGGTCCGGTCGAATCACCAGTCGCTGAAGTACCTAGACCCCCGTCCCAGCAGAGTGGTACGAAGCTAGCGTGCGAGTCACCCCAAGTCGGACGAACACCTTCGTATAAACAACCCATAGCCCATGTGGACGACAGAGAAGTAACGTTACAAGAGCAGATCCCACCATCCGCAGTACCGGTCCCAGCAATATCTAGTCCCCCATCCCAGCAGAGTGGTACAAATCCAGCGCGCGAGTCACCCCAAGTTGGACGAGCGTCTTCACATAAACGACTTACGCTCAACGTGGACGACAGAGAAGTAACATTACAAGAGCAGATCCCAGACGTACTATCAGTCCCGGCAGTGTCTAGACTCCCGTCCCAGCAGAGTGATACAAAACCAGAGCGCGAGTCACCCCAAGTTGGACGAGCGTCTTATAAACGACCCACGCTCAACGTGGACGACAGAGAAGTAACACTACAAGAGCAGGTCCCACCATCCGCGCCACAGGTCCAGGCAATGTCTAGACTCCCGTCCCAGCAGAGTGGTACAAATCCAGCGCGCGAGTCACCCCAAGTTGGACGAGCGTCTTCGTATAAACAACCCATGGCAAACGTGGACAGCAGAGAAGTAACACAGATCCCACCGATCGTACTACCGGTCCCGGCAGTATCTAGACTTTCTTCCCAGCAGAGTGGTACAAATCGCGCACCCCGAGTTGGAGGGGCGTCTTCATATGAACGGCCCACGGCCAACATGGACGACAGAGGAACAACATTGCAAGAGCCGGTCCCACGGGTCGTACCACCTGTCCCGGCAGTATCTAGACTCCCGTCCCAGCAGAGTGGTACAAAACCGGCACGCGTGTCACCCCAAGTTGGACGAGCGTCTTCGTATAAACGACCCAGGGCCAACGAGGACGACAGAGAAGAAACATTACAAGAGCAGGTCCCACCACCCGCACTACCGGCTCCAGCAATGTCTAGACTTTCGTCCCAGCAGAGTGGTACAAATCGTGCACCCCAAGTCAGAGGAGCACCTTCATATGAACGACCTACGGTCAACGTGGACGACAAAGAAGTAAAATTGCAAGAGCAGATCCCACCAGCCGTACCACCGGTCTCGGGAATATCTAGACTCCCGTCCCGGCAGAGTGGTACAAAGCCAGTGCGCGAGTCACCCCAAGTCGGACGAGCATCTTCGTACAAACGACCCACGGCCAATGAGGACGACAGAGAAGAAACATTACAAGAGCAGATCCCACCACTCGCATCACCGGTCCCGGCAATGTCTAGACATTCGTCCCAGCAGAATGGTACAAATCGCGCACCTCAAGTTGGAGGAGCACCTTCATACGAGCGACCCACGGTCGAGTCTGCTCCGCAAAAAGTGCAACCCATGAAGAATGGCGACGGGCCGCCTTCATCATACAAGAGGTCCTGGGCGAAGTTACCCGTTGCCACGGTCGAGCCTGCTCTACAGAAAGGGCAACCCATGAATGACGGTGACTGGCCACATTTACCATCCCAGAGATCCTGGGCGAAGTCACCCGTTGCCATGGTTGAGTCCGCCCCACAGAACGACCAACCCATGAAAGACGGTGACTGGCCGCCTTTACCATCTCAGGGGTCCAGGACGAAGTCACCTGTTGCCCCAAATGGTAGGAGCCCCAGTTCACCAATGAGCGCAGGTGAGTGTGACCATGGCCGATCCGCGTACCTCACTAACAACGATAAGAGCACTCAAGGGCGTCTCCCAGGCGTCCGGCCAAGAATCATTCCGCCCGTAGGCCGCTCAATTAGACTGTGCAGGAAGTGCTCCTGTAAAGTTTTACTGCTTACTTGGTTACTAAGCTCGTTACATATACCTTATGACGCGTCTACGAAAAGGAATATATCTCTCTCGTCTCGCGTTAACGATTTCTGTCTGCACCTCCATCCGTGTCCGTATCCGTGCCTCCGTCTCCACTCTGTTTCCTATGTCTTTTCTCTCAATAATATCTACACTCGCCCTGGGTCGAACCCTATTACTCGCTACACTCGCCAAACACTTCAAGTGTGTTCTTTGACAATCTTGTGCCTCATAACTCATATACATATTCTCCGTAGATTCTGAATTCTCGTTATAGGGAGGGTGCGCACATGCCACACTCGGGCATGTGTCTAGTATTGATCTTGGTTCCACGTTCCATAACAGAGCGGTTCCGGAAAATCGTCACACGTCAAAGCCGTCTTCAAAGTGGACGTCACGGTGCGTTTCCATGTGAATGTGTTTCTACGTCACCTACACGACTGTGCAATGGATACAAGGCGGCACCAGAGAGTGCGCCGGGGAAAGCCGGTATCAACGTCGAGTTTTGTCCAGAAGACCGTTACGGGCCATGGCCGAGCCGCCTGCCTAATCGGGCCATGGCCTAATCGAGCCATGGCTCAGCCTGGCTCAGCTGGCTCGTGAGCCGAGCTGAGCCCGTTTTGGTCACGAGCCGATTCTTGGCTCGGCTCAGCTCAAGATGGCTCGGCTCGGCTGGCTCAGCCATTTTGAGCCGAGCTGTGGCAACACTCACTACCGGCGTTACCTCATTATCCATGAGTATTCTGGTTTGGATCCTCAGGCCGGGGGATTCGCAAGACTTGCAGACGATCCGGGACTTCGTCTCGTACCGCACCGACGCAAGCCGGTCACCTCCAGAAAGATTACTACATGCTGTCTGGTAGAAATGTCTATTTTTGTGAAATTTAATGTCATGTATTATTGATTTAGGATATATGTCCCAGCGTCAGACGCTATTTCTGGGAGGCTCGGAGATGGAGTGGAAGAGATTCCGGGCTTGCGAAATGGCGAGCGCGGTCGAATGTTGTATCCCTCGTTCACGTCACCGACGTGAGTTTCAGTGCCAGTGGTTGTCGTGTTCACCAAATTTGACGTGGTTGTCTCCCAAGTTCGCCTTGACAGCCCCAGTGGTGAACCTCAACGTCATGAACCTGCAAGGGCTAGGGCACACATAATGTACAAAGACTCATGTCGCCGCCTATTTCATAAAGACCCAAAGGACGTGCCTGCAGAGATCGTTTCGGGTACTTTCATCTCCATATGCGTTGTAGAGGGATCAACTGACATCGGCGTTCGTCCTCAGAGCATCCAAGATTCGTTGATCTTCTCGACGACTTAATCGTGACGACAGATAGGCTCATCGCAGATTCGCGCGGACCCTCTGCACGGTCAAGCAGACAAGGGGCAAAGCAACGAGCCGGCGCTGTACCTCTTGCGTGGTCAGCGGCGTTACGAGTGAACCGTGAGTCATCATTCAAGCTTCCATCGAGTACGTAGTGTTGTTCCCCTCTTACCTTTTTAATCGTATTATTTTCCTAGAGTTGGACGAAGCCGTGAGTATACTAACCTGATGGATTCGGGTTGATTCTAACATACCCTTGGTCCTGTCAGGATATTGGCGTAGCCTATTGTCTAGCTCGACTTCGCCGATCAAACACTCAAGAACTGCGTGAACATTATCCACGTCGATATTGTTGAGATCTGGAATATGAACGACAAGACCAAGGTTTTGGTTTTTCTCGATCGCCAATTATCCTAGTTGCTGACTGGGATAAGTATCTCTCGAGCGATAGATTCAAAGCTAAGATGTCCTACCTCGTCAAAGCCCTGGCTGGGTCTGCCAATGGAACGCCGGGGTGAGCACAGTCTTTGTGAGCTTCAGTAGATCCTCAGCAACGACTTCCAAGTAGTTCCGACCCGACCAGAGCTATGGACGATTACGCCGACTAGGTCCGCGACGTGTATGGAGGCAGGTAAGCAAGCGTTGCCGCTCTCATAGTCTAGGTTGATCTCACTCGCCTTCTAGCCAGGAGAATGTCTGTTGTGTAATGGGCTACATTGTAGATCTTACAGCCATCCTAGATGGCATCTTTAGGATGGCTGCTGGGGATATGTCACCAAACCACGCGCAGCAGGTCTTCGAGAGGCATGCCAGGTCTCAGCACGGAAATGCGATCCACCGCGATATCCGGAGCTTTATCACAGAGGCATTCCCAATGAGGCATTCTATGCCACAGACTCAGAAGGAGAAGGATTTGGTCTTGGAGCATATCATCGACTTGATCAAGCAATTTTGTGTTCCCCCCTCAAGAGACGGAGGAAATAGCTGAATGGCTTGCCTTGCCGACTTGGGGACATATCGTATTTCGCGTAGACATAATCCCGATATGTATAAGTTTAACATGCTATCCCTTACTCCATGTTGGAACCACCCCTTATTCAGTCTATCGTCCACCTACGTCAAGGGGTCAAAGTTACGGTAAGCATCCTTAAGAGCTATTAAGAAAATTCTAGATTTACCTAACGCACTAGACACCGTCAACGCCGTTCTCGACCACCAAACCTATTAGAGGTTTGATGAATTCGGGTCTGATGGAAGGCGAAATTAATTTGATTTGAGAACCGAGCACGCGCAGCATTGTGAGTTAGATTCAAGTTACTGTTGGATTGTGGCCCCAGTCATAGTATCCGCTCTATCCATGCCGGTGCCGCCTGTTACGCGTTCAAGTTACCGGGTAATCCGAGGGTCTGCTATCTGCTGTCTTCGAGTCAATGGCCCGACCTGGACGAGACGAGTAACGGCAATGTACTCAATTCGGCTGCATCATAGTGTTTCGATTCTGTTGTTGGGAATACACATATGGACTTGCACCAGTTTGCAGGTCTCCATCTACACACGATGGCATACAAGTAATCCTCACAATATGCGAGCCGAGCCGTCCGGCCATTCCTTGGGAAAGGACCAGGTCGGTGATTCTCTCCAAGATCAAGTCCTTCTGCGGCACTTATAACCTGAATATGAATGCTTCTGGAACAAAGCTCCAGGTATTGCGGGAAATCATATCTCGGTGGCCAGACTTAACATAGTACTACCGCCCATCGAAGATCGGCCGTCGCTGGTGACAAAGCTAGGACATATCGCCAGCGCTCGTCTTAAATATGCCATCCAAATGACCGTGAGATCTAAAATAGTCATCACGCAACGTTCTCCTTGGCCAATGGACAAGAGAGATCAAGCCAAACGACACTCACATCGATAAGGGTTGGTATTCGGCGGGAGCTCGGACCGGATTGCTTCGAAGTCGTGTGGTAGTGCAGTGTTACTGAAGAGGAAACGGACTGACTAAATATGTACGCAAGGACACTGTCCAGTGCTACCTAGGTCACGGTACTATACCCAGCCGAGGAGCCCGTCCATTACAATTACTGAGATTGGACGAAACCAAAAAAGGTCGTCATTCCCTCCTTAGGGTCTCTCCCAATCGAATCAAAGAGGGTCCGTCATCTGTGATCAAGCCCTTCCTTTTCCTTGTCCGATGCCCTCGAGAGTGTAGACGGGCCAGCAACTTCCAACATGTCACTGTAGATGGAATGGTGTATGTAGGAGGACTAAGTACGAGAATAGTTGACGACTCACGATGGACGATTAAAGGGTAACAACGGCTGGGCAATCTCTTCGTCTTCTTCAGGATACGGGTGCCTTGGGAAAACCTGTAGTCTGTTCCTGCCACGCAAATAGTCTATCCGCCGAAGGCCACCACTTCTCTCCTCCTCGGTTTGAGCCCGGTCCTCGAAGGCGTCTTCAACTTGTCTTCGGACATCCTCGTTTAACGCGGCCCACTCGCGCTGACTGGAGGATTTTCGCAAGTCGACACCGATTGCTTTTAACACGTCCTCAACAGTGACCCCGATCCCCGATCCTTTATCCGACGCCTGCACTTCGATGTTTTGTGGGAGGCCTTGCTCGTTTTCGAGGACCAATACGTGGACAGGGGGATGAACTGCGGAGGAGAAATACTCTTCGGTAGGGAGTCCAAAGTCATAGTCTGGGGGTTGAGAAATTTCGAACTTGAGGAGGTATTTCATAAGAACCGGATGAATAATGAGGGGGAGCGCTTCGTCCTTGAACGAGAATCAGTACGTTCGCCAAACCATGTGGGGAAACCCGTACGCCGACGTTAGCTTGCGCATGGAAAGTCATCTTCTCCTCTTCAGGAACCCCTTCTTCATCCTCATCCGCCAAGAGCGAAACTAGTAAATGAACCAATCAGCTCCGCTCGGCAAAGGAAGACCAACCATCGGACACGTACCGCCTTTCTCACTTTGCACAGGAATTTCGTTTTGACGCAAAAAGTTCTCTACTGCGTCCGCAGTCAGAACGTCCTGTCCATTGGGTCTAGTGCCACATTGCAGCTAGGAAAATGCGTTTGTGCGCACCACCCCTTCGATCATCTTTAGGTCGTCTTCGTGGGCAAGAGCTAGGTCTTGGTTTGGATTTTGCTAGGGAGGAATTGGAGAGATACTCAGGACGCATTGCATCTGGACTCACTTCCGCGATATAGTCCAGAATACCAATGAGTGGGTCACGATACTGAACAAACTATCAATCCAGTCGCCGCGTCCTACAGATGGCATGCCTACGTCTGGTATAGTTGGCTCTCGGAGGAGCTCAATTGACGATTCCGGTTCATTATCGGGATTGTCAGGACGAGGCCCCGCAGCGGCCTTCAACGTCTTGAAAAAGGGGAGAATACGTTTCGCGCGAAATCCTCTGATGAAACGCAGTGTGATTTCACGACATTCTATTCTCCTTAGTCTGCGCGGGAGAAATAATAGACAGGTCTGGCGCACCTGGTTTGATTCGTTGTTGTGAGGTTGATTTGTCATGGTCCATTGAAACCTGGCGCTTCCAGTTTCAGTAGGTCGTACATTTAGTGATACCTCCGGATCCAACGCATTCATGAATGCGGCCATCGCCCACGAGGAAGTCAAGTCACAGCCAGTGACCAAGATAATGTCCTCCAATCGGACGTCAAGGTCATTGATAACCGCAAACTCTAGCCAGCTGTCGCAATGCTTGCGGATGTACGTCTCAAAGGCTTTGGTGCGAATAGCATCCTGGCTCGCGCCATCAAAGGGAAGGGATAGGAATGCGCCTTTGTTTCTTCTGCTGCATTTGAATGAAGCGCTCGTGCCTTCGTCTGGACCGCTGAAGTCATCCATTGTATTAGAATAAGGTTGCGCTGGAGAGCCAACCGTCACGTACGCTGCCTGACGCCCATCTCCATGATCTACCGTCACTGTAGACGAGCAGTAGTTTCCTTGGTTTAGATTTAGCGTGCGGAGGTTATTAAATGGCCCCATGTTGAGGGGCACGAATCCTTCCGGAACGCCGTACGTTTGTGTACGGTCATTGGCCGGAAGTAACGCGTTGAACATGCGAAGGAAGTGGCCCTGCTTCACAAATCCGACGTCGCCGACTCGGACTCGATCATACAATCCGGCAGGATCCGGAACCCACAGAGCGTGGCCATGATAAAGACTTGCAAGTTGGTCCCTATAAGTGTCGTAGTAGGCCATGATAAGGAAAGGGAGGAGCTGAGGGTGGGATGCGGTGCGGTGCGGTGCTGTTATAATAACCTGAATGCCAAAATCGCCTTTGCGCGCTAGCACTGCCTGCAGTTCTCATGACGGAATTGGCCATAATGACCAGGGACGATCTTTGACAGGTGAAAAATACAATGCGGTCCAAGGATGGGATATGAGCCTCGCTAACCGGGAGTGAGCCACTGGCAGGGCTCTATTACCTCAACATACTCGTCCACGGTGATGGCCTCAGCCCCTCCTAGATGTCCCAATGTACCAAGTACAGCCCCTCATCTCAAGCGTCCTCTATGGTCTGCCTACTCTCCTCCATCTCGTGCAAGACAAAAGCACGATTCATCTTTCAGGGTCCTGATGCGTCGGACACCGCGTTCTGATCTGCCCAAGTCTGCACATCGGGACGGGAGCGGAGTGGGACCCAAAAAGGTCATCATTCCCTCTTTGGGCCTGTCCTAATCGGGTCAAAGAGTGTTTAGAGAGAGAGAGAGATACAGTATGTACGGGTATCCATCGCGCGTCATCTGTGATCAAAAAATAGCCCTTCCTTTTCCTCTGTCTGATGCCCTCAGGGGTGTACTAGACAGGCCCGCAATCTCCAACATGTCACTATAGATGGGGCAGTGTACGTGGGCGGATAAGAAAGAGAATATTATCTGACGATTCACGATGAACGATTAAAGGGCAACAACGGCTGAGCAATCTCCTCGTCTTCGGGATACGGGTACCTCGGGAAAACCTGCAGCCTGTTCCTGCCACGCAAATAGTCTATCCGCCGAAGACCACCACTTCTCTCCTCCACACTTTGAACCCGGCCCTCGAAGGCGCCTTCAACTTGTCTTTGGGTGCCCTCGTTCAAAGCGGCCCACTCGTACTGACTAAAGGACTTCCGCAACTCGATACCGATAGCTTTTAACACGTCAACGACTGTGACCCCGATCCCCGATCCCTTATCCGACGCCCGCACTTCGATGTTTTGTGGGAGGCCTTGCTCGTTTTCAAGGACCAATGTGTGGACAGGGGGATGAACTGCGGATGAGAAATACTCTTCGGTAGGGAGTCCAAAGTCATAGTCTGGGGGTTGAGAAATTTCGAACTTGAGATATTTCATAAGAACCGGATGAATAATGAGGGGGAGCGCTTCGTCCTTGAACGAGAATCAGTACGTTCGCCAAACCATGTGGGGAAACCCGTACGCCGACGTTAGCTTGCGCATGGAAAGTCATCTCCTCCTTTTCAGGAACCCATTCATTAACATCGTCTAAGAGCGCAACTAATAAAGGAACCAATCAGCTCTACTCGGCAAGGAAGACCAACCGTCTAACACGTACTGCCTTTCTCAATCTGAACGGGAATTTCATTTTGACGCAAAAAGTCCTCTACTGCATCCGCACTCAGAACGTCCTGTCCATTGGGTCTAGCGCCAGGTCGCAGCTAGGAAATGGTGACTGTGCGCACCGCTCTTTCGATTATCTTTAGGTCATTCTCGTGGGCAAGAGCTATCTCCTGGTCGGGATGTTGCTAGGAGGAATTGGAGAGATACTCGGGAAGCATTATGTCAGGACTCACTCCCGCGATATAGTCCAGAATCCCAATGAGTGGGTCACGATACTGAACAATTATCAATCCAATCGCCGCATTCTACAGACGGAATACCTACATCTGGTATGGTTGGCTCTCGGAGGAGCTTGATTGACGATTCCGGTTCATTATCCGGATTGTCAGGACGAGGCTCCGCAGCGGCCTTCAACACCTTGAAAAAGGGGAGAATACGTTTCGCGCGAAATCCTCTGATGAAGACACAGTGTGATTTCACGACATTCTAGTCCTCTTGGTTGGTGCAGGAGAAAACATAGACAAGTCTGGCGCACCTCGCTCGGTTCGTTATGGTGAGGTTGATTTGTGACTGTCCATTGAAACCTGGCGCTTCCGGCTTCAGTAGGTCGCACACTAAGTGATATCTCCGGGTCCAACGGGTTTACGAATGCGGCCATCGCCCACGAGGAAGTCAAGTCACAGCCAGTGACCAAGATAATGTCCTCCAACCGAACGTCAATTTCTTTGGCCAACGCAAACTTTAACCAGCTGTCGCAATGCTTGCGGATGTACGTCTCAAAGGCTTTGGTGCGTATAGCGTCCTCGCTCACGCCATTGAATGGAAGGGATAGAAAGGCGCCCTTGTTTCTTCTACTGCATTTGAATAAAGCACTCGTACCTTCGTCTGGACCACTGAGGTCATCCATTGTATAAGAATAAGGTTACGCTAGATAGTAACTCGTCGCGTACGCTGCCTGACGCCCATCTCCATGATCTACCACCACTGTATTTGAGCAGTAGTCCCCATGGAATAAATGTAGCGTGCGGATGTTCCTAAACGGCCCCATATTAAGGGGCACGAATCCTTCTGGAACACCATCCTCTTGTGTATCGTCATCGGCCGGAAGTAATACGTTAAACATGCGAAGGAAGTGGCCCTGCTTCACATATCCGACGTCGCCAATTCGGACTCGATCATACAGTCCGGCAGGATCTGGCACCCACAGAGCGTGACCACGATAAAGACTTGCAAGTTGATCCCTATAAGTGTCGTAGTAGGCCATGATAAGGAAAGGGAGAAGCTGAGAGTGAGATGCGGTGTGGTGCAGTGCTGTTATAATAACCTGAATGCCAAAATCGCCTTTGCGCGCTAGCACTGCCTGCAGTTCTCAGGATGGAATTGGCCATAATAACCAGGGACGATCTCTGACAGGTGAAAAATACAATGCGGCCCAAGGATGGGATATGAACCTCGCTAACCGGGAGTGAGCCACTAGCAGGGCTCTATTACCCCAACGCGCTCGTCCACCACGACAGCCTCAACCCCTTCCGCCCCAAGTACAGCCCCTCATTTCGACCACCTCTATGGTCTGCCTACTTTACGCCATCTCATGCAAGACCTCAACGTGATTTATTTTTCAAGGTCCTGCTGCGTCGGGCGCCGTGTTCACCGTCGAAATGAAGTGAAGCCTATATGTGTACAAGCTGTGGGTGGGTCTTTCTTGTTCGGTTTCCAGACTGACATCCTCCGTCGGAATTCTAAGTCGACTGTTCGAACAGCGACCTGGATAGTTCTCTACAGCTTTCGGGAACAGTTATTATGTCGCAAGGTTCAAAATCCCTCGTTCTATTATGACGGTAGACTACAAACAAGTCAAGCCTAGGAGATACCGCTCCAGGGTGGGACTTTCCTAGCCCGTCGTATCGGGTGCTGTTTGTGCATTGCTGACCGCGAGTACTACTATTCCCTGATCTATCTGAATACTGTCACCGCGATGTCGATTCTACCAATTTCTCAAGCACCGCCATAATCAGGCGCACAACCGCATCGGTCGATGATCGTGGTCATCGCCGAAGAGGAGTTTCTTATTCTTTCTTGGACCGGCTCTGACACGATGTATCTATACATCTGCAGAGGCGATTGCAATGTACTGAGCCGTGCACCGTACTGTAGTATAACCTATCAAGTTCCCTATATCATAGTCTCAGGATTTCATTCATGTCCTAGAAAGGTAACCCCATCAACAGCAAGCCATCATTTTTATGGTGAACACGTACCAGCTTTACCAGACTACTAAGCACCAGAACCTGGAAATTGTCGAGTTGCCTGTCAAATCTATCTCCTTCGCTGAGAGTGGTCTTCTGTTTCTGGTGGTCTTCTAATTTGTGCAGCGCGAGAGCGTTGTCATGCAATTGGAAACTAGAAAACGAGATGGCACATAAGAACTCGTCAGAGCGCGGATAGAAAACAGGCGTACTTGATATGCGACATCAAGTCCCGGTATGATGGACGAATGTGAGTCTCTGATGATGGGCATGTCAGATCACAGAGTTAAACAACCGCCTATTGAATGCACGAACTCAGGTAATTGCACAAGATCATGGTGAGTGAGCCGTTCGGGCCTTCCCGTGCACGCTGCAAGTCTGAGCAGGCAGATAAAGAGAGCTACCGAGAGGCATGAGACCACCACCCGCTTACAAGACACATGGAATAAGTAAGACTCACCACAGTCGGATATGGATTATCGTCGCGGTCGCACCAACCATTGCAGGCAAAAAGAGAATCTTGACGAGTAGTCCAAGGCTGTGACGGGAACAGCGAGCGCTCCCGTGGCCGCCGAGTCTCGCGTGATTGCGCTGCAGGAGAGGTTTCACGCTGATCCATCGAGCGACCTTCACTAGCCCCATCGTCGGTTCGTGAGGGCGGACGCTTGGACCGATCACCCGGCTCCTGCAAATTCATATTAATTGTGGCAAACGATGGAAGTGGCTGGTCGGGGGATGTCGACTTGGTAAAGTCCGTTGCCTGACGGCGTACTAAGTGAACGTCAGCTTATTGTATAAGAGCGCCACGCGAATGCAAACCTTTGTTGTTCCGCATAGTTAGCTTACGACGCGTGACCTTGGATAGCCATGGTACATAAACATTATTGCAATGGCGATGGGGAAGATCGAGAAGGATCCCGGAATCGCAGGCGTCAAAGATGGCCTGAACAGAAATCAAGATGTGGGATAGGATGACATGGAAGGAACTACGCACCAGGAGAGAGCAGCCGATCGGGAGGGAAATAAAGATGTCGTTGAGCTCCTGTGCGTGTGTCAGCGGACGTGCAACGCCTCTGGCTTAGATTAAAGGGGAATCTGACTTTATCGGGGATGGACTGTCCATCGCTTGTAATAATTACTATCGAGTGCCACATGAGGGAGAGCACTTCTCAGTAGTGAAAAGAGCGCACTTTCATCCTGGCCGTCCTCCTCACCGAAGTCATCGATGGCTGGCCGCTGGCCAGAATGGCCAGAAACTGCGTTGGAAAGTTAGGTGCTTGAAAGCGTCAAGAAGATGTAGCCTCACAAAAGAAAACGAACTTGTCGCCGGACGCGGCATCAGAAACTAGTCGCCTCAACTCATGGATCTATGTCGTGTCATATTGAGAATCATCCACCTATTGTAACTTGTTGCCACTCACCATGTTAACGCGAGTAGGGTGGGAGATATCTGGGAGGTTGGGATCGTCTTTCAGCACGGTGATGTCTCCAGGGCGATACCCATAGGTGTCTGGAATGAAGACGGTTGTCAAAGGGAAGGGTCGGAACGAGGTGTGTGACCACGTACCGGTGAGGAGTTTTCGAAAACAATCTACATCATCGTGAGGACCATCTAAGGCTGGCCACTCATTGTGGTCTCCTCTGTAATTGATACCGACAAGAAGCGCTCGTCGCTTGGACATCGGGCGCTCACTCTTGTCCTCTTGATTGTCTGGGAGACGAATGGTTCTTGTATCTGGGCGACATATGGTTGCAACATCCGGAGGACGGACGGTTCCAACCGTGCTGGGCATACCAAATAGCCAGCGAAAGCCGCGGGAAAAAAGTGAAGGTAGACCAATGGAGGCGGGAATATTTGATGTGGGGTTGTGGGGGAACGGCGGAGAAATCCCGTCATCGTCTTCAGGAAGCGGGAGCTTCGGGAAAATCTGTATTCTTTTCCTGCCACCCAGATAGTCTATCCGCCGAAGGCTACCGCTTCCCTCCTCGGTTCCCGCCGAGTCCTCGAAGGCGTCTTCAACACCCCTCCGGGGACCTTCGTTTAGCGCGGCCCGCTCGCGCTGACTAGAGGACTTCCGCAAGTAGACACTTATTGTCTTCAAAACGTCCTCAACGGTGACCCCGCTGATCTCCGATCCCATATCCGATGCCCACACTTCGATGTTTTGTGGGAGGCCTTGCTCATTTTCAAGGACCAATAAATGTACAGGGGGATGAACCGCGGAGGATACAAGCTCTTCGGTTGGGAGCCCAAAGTCATGGTCTAGGGGTTGAGAGGTAATGTCAAATTTGAGGTGTTTCATGAGAACCGGATGTATGACGAGAGGTATTTGTTTGCCCTTGAGTGAGAAATCAATTAGCTGCATGTTCACCGAATCATATGGAGGAACCCGTACGCCCACGTCGGCTCGCGCATGAAAGGTCATCTTCTCCTCTTCAGGAACCCCTTCTCCATCCTCATTCGCTAAAATCGCGACTAGCAAATGAACTAATTAGCTCCACTCGGCAAGGAAGACCAACCATCTAACACGTACCGCCTTTCTCAGTCTGCACGGGAATTTTATTTTGTCGCAAAAAGTTCTCTACTGCGTCTGCAGTCAGAACGTCCTGTCTATTGTGTCAAGCGCCACATCGCGGCTAGGAAATGGCGTTTGTGCGCACCACCCCTTCGATCATCTTTAAGTCATTATCGTGGGCAATAGCTATCTCCTGGTCTGGACATTGCTAGGAGGAATTAGAGAGATACTCAGGACGCAGTATGTCCGGACTCACTTCCGCGATATAGTCTAAAATTCCGATGAGCGGGTCACGATGCTGAACAAATTGTCAATCCCGTCGCCGCGTTCAACAGATGGTATACGTACGTCTGGTACAGTTGGCTCTCGGAGGAGCTCGATTGACGATTCCGGTTCATTGTCCGCATTGTCAGGACGAGGCTCCGCAGCGGCCTTCAACGTCTTGAAAAAGGGGAGAATCCGTTTCACACAAAATCCTCTGAGGAAAACACAGTGTGATTTTTCGACATTCTACTCCTCTTGGTCAGTGCAGGAGAAAACATAGACAGGTCTGACGCACCTCGCTTGGTTCGTTGTGGTGAGGTTGATTTGTCATGGTCCATTGAAACCTTGCGCTTCCAGCTTCAGTAGGTCGTACATTTAGTGATATCTCCAGGTCCAACGGATTTACGAATGCGGCCATCGCCCACGAGGAAGTCAAGTCACAACCAGTGACTAAGATAATGTCCTCCAACCGGACGTCGATGTCGTTGGCCCACGCAAACTCTAACCAGCTGTCGCAATGCTTGCGGATGTACGTCTCAAAGGCTTTGGTGCGCATAGCGTCCTCGCTCACGCCATTGAAGGGAAGGGATAGAAAGGCGCCATTGTTTCTTCTACTGCATTTGAATGAAGCACTCGTACCTTCGTCTGGACCACTGAGGTCATCCATTGTATAAGAATAAGGTGCGCCGGAGAGTTATCGTCACGTACGCTGCATGACGCCAGTCTCCATGATCTACCGTCACTGTATTTGAGCAGTAGTCCCCATGGAATAAATGTAGCGTGCGGATGTTAGTAAATGGCCCCGTGTTAAGGGGCGCGAATCCCTCTGGAACACCATACGTTTGTGTACGGTCATTGGCCGGAAGTAACGCGTTGAACATGCGATTGAAGTGGCCCTGCTTCACATATCCGACGTCGCCGACTCGGACTCGATCATACAGTCCGGCAGGATCTGGCACCCACAGAGCGCG
Source organism: Lactarius psammicola (assembly GCA_025769895.1). Lineage (NCBI taxonomy): Eukaryota > Fungi > Basidiomycota > Agaricomycetes > Russulales > Russulaceae > Lactarius > Lactarius psammicola. The sequence continues at coordinate 25,971 of WTXK01000258.1, forward strand.
GCCACGATAAAGACTTGCGAGTTGATCCCGATAAGTGTCGTAGTAGGCCATGATGGGGAAATGAAGAAACTGAGAGTGGGGCTAGTGGGGTGCGGTGCTGTATTATAACCATTGCGCACCAGCACCGCCTAGCCATGGAGGTCTTCGTCAAGCTCGTGTGATTCGCGTGCTCGAAGCTTCGACCCCGTGCGCCAGGTTATGTAATCATGCGTTGATAGCGATCCAGCAATGCAGCAATCAGGATCGAATTGGCCATAATAACCAGGGACGGTCTTTGACAGGTGAAAAATATAATCCGGCACTGGGACGGGGATACTAACCTCGCTGACCGATTGAGCCACTGGCAGGTCTATTATCTCAACGTACTCGCCCACAGCGATGGCCACAGCCCCTTCGACGCCCCTAGATATCCCACCGTACCAAGTACAACCCCTCATTTCAAGTGTCCTCTATGGTCTGCCTACTCTCCGCCATCTCGTGCAAGACCTAAGCGCGATTCATCTTTCAAGGTCCTGACGCGTCGGACGCCGCGTTCACCGTGGAAGTGAAGTGTGTACAGGCTTTAGGTGGGTCCATCGTCTTCCGCTCGGAGGTTCTGGTTGACAGACTGGCATCCCTCTCAGGCTCTGAAATTTACGCCGGTTGTTCCAACGGCGACCTTTTGCGCTTTGCGCTGCAGGCGAACGGACCGAACCAAGTGAACCCATCATTTCCGTCTCACGTCGCCACATCGTTTCTAACGACGACTCAGCCAGGATCATATGTTCTCGTATCTCGACAGACGCTACCGACGGGAAAGCCGGTAGATGAGATCGTGCTGACTCCAAGCATCTCAAGAGCGTTCGTTTTCAGTGGTACGTGATGAATGACACCCCAACCAACCAGTCTGACTTCCGAGCAGACCGCCAGATCTTCCTGTACATCATCCCTTCGCTAGAGCCTGTTCCGGGCATCAAGCCCATCCGCAACGTGATATGCTTTGCGGTGGACCACCGACACATCGTGCGGCCATCGCTTCCGATGGACTCCCCAGCACCGATTCTCCCCGTTGATTTCTGCGTGGTAAAGCGGACCGGCATCGTTCTCTACAGCCTTCGAGAACAGCTATCATATCACAAGGTTTGGACATTCCTCGTTCCATTATGACCGTTGAATATATGTGTCAAGTCTAGGAGATACCGCTCCAGGGCGGGGCTTTCTTTGCCCGTCGTATAGGGCATTGTTTGTGCATTGCTGACCGCGAGCAATATTCCCTGATCTATCTTGATGCTGTCACCGCGACGCCGATTCTACCGATTTCTCAAGCACCACCAGAACCAGGCGCACGGCCGCATCGACCGATGATCGTGGTCATCGCCGAAGAGGAAGAGTTCCTCATTCTTTCTTGGACCGGGTCTGGCACGATGGGCGTATTCATCAACGTCAATGGGGACCCCGTGCGCGGCACTTTGCAGTGGCCCAGCCACCCACTCTCCGTCTGTTTGTATTGTCATATATTTTTTCCGCACTTCTTTGTGGTCTAATTGTGCTACAGGTCTTGACTACCCCCACATCACGGCCTTACTTCCAGACCAAACAATTCAGGTTCACAACATCGAGTCGCAGGAGATTGCTCAGGTTTTACCGCCACCGCCACCACCCTCGCTGAATGAGACCTCGCCACCTGCGTCACTGGGTGCGGAGCGTCGGGCGCTGGCCATGAGTTCCAATGGGTTCCTCGTTCCACTGCAGCAGCGACCAGAGAAGTTAATGCTGAAGAAAGTCAACCTGCTAAGCCGGAACGCAAAGCCAGGAGGCAGAGAAGTAGTTCCAGCCGTTCCGGAAGGTGGACAAGAGCAGCCCGATATTGATGAGACGGAAGCTCGTGAGGTGGTCGATATTCCAGAGCCGGAGTCCGTGTCACCATATGTTTTATGAAGTGGTGTAACCAAAAATGGAAATTGTTCCTTACCATATGAGGCAACCCGCGTCTAGTCCTAAGTAAGCTACACCACGAGCACAGGTCGCTCGCTGTTCAGTCAAAGGCCTGAGGCCTAAAGTTCATGACTGTATGACTCTCTGAAGGACAACATGGCACAACCCTCTACCTTTCCACGCTCTCATGTACTCATTTTAGGACCCAATTCTGTTCAATCTCTCCTACCAGTCACGCCCATTTCTCAGGCCGAAACGCTGCTCGACGGCCACCGAATAGAGGATGTCATTCAGTTGGCGGACCAACAACGGAAGAAGGTTCAAAGCAGACTCGTCATAGATGCCTCCGAAGTACGTCGTTCCTCTCTGCTTTGTTGTTGCCGCTTAAGAGGACTTTTGCAGGCGGAAGAACTGGCATACCTCTACCAGCGAGTCGGCTTCCAATGCCTTCTCGAGACACGCTTTGAGGACGCCGGTTTCTGCCTCTTCCAAGGCGAGCTCGACCCACGCATACTCATCTCTTACTTCCCCGACCTCCGAGGTGCCCTCCTCGATGCGCATCCAACACTCGACGTCTTCGCAGGCGTAGCCGAATGCATGCCCCCCTACGACTCGATAGATGACCTCAGTACGTCTCCTCCCCCTCTTCCCTCTCTCCCGTTCCGCGCAATCCGCACACCCGCAATGACGCCCCCGTCCGCCGGCGGCTGACGTGCAGTCGTGGCCAACATAGTATGGAATTATTCCCCCTTCCTCGCGCCAACGACACGTTCCGCGCCGCCTACGGCCAAGCTCCGTCATGCGCTCGGCATCGCTGCCCACGACATGCTTGAGGAATTCTTACGCAAATGGAGACGCGTGCGAAGCGACTCGAGCACGCCTGCCGTGCGTGCGGTGCGTGGCCATATACCACCCACTTCGCTTCAGGTAACTCACATTAAATGTTTTTGTTTTTTTTTGTTGCATTGCAGATCATTGACACGGTGCTCGCGAAGCTGTTCGCGCGAGGCGAGAAAACGACTGATCTCTACGCGCTTCTCGACGAGTCGGACATGATCGTCTTTCCAGAGGTCGAACCCGTGTTCCGCGCGACTGGTCAGTACAGTGCGCTCTGCAAAATGTATTCCAAGCGCGGAGACGACGCGGCGTTGCTAGAAGCATGGTCGAAGTCCGTGCCCCTCTCTTTTCATGTACAGTTGCTCCGTTTCCTCACAACCGACCGACCTTCTTCAATTGCAGACTTGTAGAAGGCGAATGGACAGATCCCGAGATCTCCGATCCACTCTCAGACATGTTTGCGTTGCTTACCGCACGGCGCGACCGTGCGCTGACGCAACAGTGGGGCGTCTGGCTTGCCGGAAAGGATACGGAACGCGCACTTAAGGTGGGGCATTACCCCACATCTTTATATTGATCATCCCGGCATCTGTCCTGACAATGGGATTTCCTTCCTTCCGTAGCTATTGACGGCACATGGCTCTGCGAGGCGCGGCCAGAAAACGGAGGACGAAGCTGCGATACTAAATCAGATCCGTGCGGTAAATCCCGAAGCAGGGGTGCGGTTTCTCGAACACCTCGTTTTGCAAAAGCGGAGAACGGTAAGGCCATTCGTGACAGCAGTGGCCCCCACATAAGGCCCCGCGCCACTAACCTTTTATATATAGGATCCAGCGCTTCACACAGAACTTGTACTCACCTACATCGACGAAGTACTCTCAGTCCTTGCTGACGACACTACATCGAAACTATGGCGGGCCAAAGGTACCACCTCCCTACAAGCGCAAGCACATGCACGCTAACCGAGCTTTTCTCTAGCGGCATCCTATGCGTCTTCCCCGAACCCCGCACCGTTTTTCGCCTACTTTGAAGCGACTACCCCTGCATCGCCAGCCAAGCTCGCACGACTGCGGACGGCGCTTTTCCTCCAGACTTCCACCGCGTACGATGCGGCCGCCGCGCAAGCCCGCCTCGCACCACATGCGCCGCTGCTCGCGCCCGAACTTGCCATCATCGCCGGCAAGGTACGACCTTCCCCCCATCCTCTTCAAACAGCACAACGATACATTATAATATCTTTCACAGCTCGGCTATGCACACGAGGCTCTCTCACTTCTCGCGCTGACCGTGCACGACCATACGTCCGCCGCAGCGTTCTGCACATCCCATGGCGCAGTAATGCCCCCGCGAGCCGCTGCACAGCTCGCAGAGCGCGCCGGGCTCGCCGCGTGGGCACCAGCACTGACACCGGCACTAGCACCCACTACGTCTCCAACGCCCGACTCTCCAGCGGAGAGCGCGCAGACACAGCGACTACTACGCCTCCTGCTAACGATCTACACTTCCACTTCCGACAGCCCGTGCGTTGTTGCCCCTTTACTTCTCCTTCCAACCATTTTTTTTCTCATGACATCGCAGGAGCACCCCCACCGTACCAGACTCACCCGCACCTGCACCTGTATCCACTCCAACAGCCGCCGAAACAGCCGCGGCGCACCTCCTCGCATCGCATGCACCCTCCTTCGACGCCCCAGCAGTCCTCACGACGCTCCCGCCCCGTTGGCCGCTACGTGCGCTCTCGCCGTACCTCGTGCGTGCCCTGCGAACCGCCGCGCATGCCGCGCACGAGCGTGCACTCGTTAAGGCTCTCGCGGCGGGACAGAACTTGGCCGTCGCGGACGTGGCGCATGCGCAGCTGCGCGCGGCGGGTGCGCTCGTCGAGGAAGCGGTCGAGGACGGCGACGAGGATGAGGGGGTCGAAGGTGGAGAGGAATTAGTGCTAGATGAAAAAGCGGCATTCGCGTCATCGCAAGGAGCACCTACTCCAACGGTGGTGATAGGCAAGGCAGGCGGTGCGGATGCAAGCGCGGATGCGGATGTAGTTGTGGGTTCGTGGATGTCGGGCCGGTCGAGTGTTACTAATGCCCCTCGCAATGACGGAGATACACTGCGGTAGATGCGTCGCGATCAACGGGCTGATGTCGCACGGTCCCGCATAAGCGACGCCATTCACGGAGGTTATCCCATACTTGGTGTCTCCACTCTATCTATTCGCATTCGCAACCATACATCAACACGTCCGAATAGGCCATGCAACACAAAGTTGATTTATAACCACTGGCAGTGATACGCGGGAAGCTCTGGACAAAATGCTTAAATATGCTGACTGAGCAGCAACGTGGGGTCGGAAAAACAATAGGGACGGTGGGAGCGACTAGGGGGAAAGTCTATCGTAAACGTACATAAAAGGGGACAATAAAACAGGGTCGGGAAGTACGGTGGCTCTGCATGCGGGTAAAAAAAGGTAAAACCGAATAAATGGAGGTGGCGTGGAAATGAAAAAAAAGAAACAAGCCATGCTCAGCGTCTAAAGGACGACCACTGGGGAGTTACCGACATGAGATATGGAAGGTGGTCAGTGAGACGTGTCATCGCCATTTTCGGCACTCGGCGTAGCTCCACCTTCCTTGGCAGCGTCCGCGCGGGCGGTGAGGGCTCGAATGGCATCTTGCAGCCTCGCCGCAGCGGTCTCGAGCACAGGCGTGACGTGGTCCTGAACGGTCGCACGGACTTTGGTAACCTTCTCGTTGACAGGTAGGTCCGATTTGATTACTCCAGACAAATCAGAAATTGTGCCCGAGATCTTTTCCTGTACGGGCTTGAATGATGCCTGGAGGTTCGTGGGAAGAGCAGCAGTCGCAGCCTACGCACGCATACATGAGTAAGATTCACAAAGGGGGTGTGTATATGCGCCTTACCTGGACCTTCTGAAGCTCAGAGACCATGGTATCGCTGAGCGTGCTGACTTTTGCTTGTGCAGCAACGACGCCAGAGGATGCGAGGGTTTGGATGCTCTTGGCAGTTTCAGTGGCACGTTGCCTAAAGTTCGTGGGGTTATCAGAAGATGACGGCATAGTTCTAAGCACCAAAACGTACACAAGGACGCTGCTACTTTGCAACTGGTGGAGCTGTGCATTGGAATAATCGAGGATCTGATCTTTGAGGTCACGAGAAAGGGCATATGCGCGTTGGTATTGGTATTTTGACTCTGTCTGAGACGCGCCCTCCTGAGTACCCAGACGGGACACTAAATAATCTACGACAGGGGCAAGCCGCTTTTGGAAGGGGATTGATGAGCGCCTGAATGATAAGGCTTTCAGGGGTTTACGTACTTGGTCTATTCCTTGGGCAGCAGAGTATGCGGGGGTGCGGACGCGTTCATCGAGTGTTTTGTTAGCGGCAGCGCGAGCATAATCGGAACGCTCTTTCAAGGCTTTAATGATGTCCTCGCTCTGAACAGTGAATGGGTAGGGGTAGCGAGACTCTACGGCATCGAGACCCTTATTGGCATAGCCATCAGCACGGACAATGATGGGCGCAAGTTTGACGGCAAAAGGTTCCGAGTAGCGGAGGGCAGTTGAGGAGATGGCCTGGGCGGTGTTGTATGGGGAGCGAGTGAGGGGGTTGGAGATAAGGGAAGCATGTACAGCGGAGAGAGAGTCATTGACCAAGGGGATCGAGGCGACGCGATTCAAGACGGTCAACTCTGGTGTAGGTGTAGCGGGGGCGGATTGAGTTTCAGTGGCCATTGTGATGTGATTGTAAAAGGAGAGATTGCTGAGTGACTGGTTGGCGTGTTCGTACCTCCTTTTATTTAAGAAAGGATAGCAGCAACCTGCACTCTTTCATGTGATTCCTCGTTTGGACATCCGTACCTGACAAATTTAGTCAACGACCTTCGCTTCATTTTCCCTTCCACATTCGGCCAGTCTTCCACACCGCTTTATCTTTTCCCCCCCGCGACCTCCGTCTCGATCGAGCCGTCCCACCACAGGTGACTGTGTCCTTTGGAAAGAAGAGCGTGATTGATTCACACATATCTCTTATTCAAATCACGTGCTCAGGCATCCCGGTCCACCCGGTATTCAAACTGCCAAACTCATCCTTCCGCCCCCCCACCTCAGCACTCTCCTACTACGACACCACCCGTGCCCATCCGTCTATGCCTCATCCGTCAGAGAAATCATGGCAACTCTCACAATCCCGTGATTTCCATGATTGGGAGGCCCTTCGGTTGCAGTCCCTTGCGCCAGGTGGTTTTGGCAGTGCACGCGCATACATTTGGCATGTATTCTTCTCCGCAGATACGGCCCCTCCCCTTCTATTTGTTTTTCTAACTTTTCTTTCAGGCCAAAGTTACTCCACGTTCACATGAATGCCCTTCAAATCAAGGAGATACCCGAGAGCCAGAATGAACCTGAGCCCCATCGAGACGAGCGCCAGATACGTCTTGATACTGATCGCAGCTTCGTGCTCTACCCCGTAGGTGACGCGCTTCCATATCTCGTCCCCCATCACTCTTGCTCACGCCAGTCCCACAGACGACGGTCCAGATGATAGTCGATTTGCACGTCAGGCAGAGCTCAACAGACTCATCGTCCAACTTTTCCGGCGATACCCCGGTTTGAATTATTTTCAGGTCAACCAACTTCTCCTCAAAAATTTCCGCGCATTTTGGCATTTATATGCGCATACAGGGTTTTCATGACATTGCCACCGTCTTGCAATTGACACTACCTCCAGAACTTGCCCTCCCTGCCCTAGAGAAACTAAGCTTGCACCGACTGCGCGACTCCATGGGCCACACCCTAGAACCGCTCACAGCCCTCATGCTGTACGCCTCTCGCTTCGCTATTATGCACCGTGCTCACCGTAGGCAACAGTATTTTACAGCGTCTTTTGCGACTTGCGGATCCGCCCTATGCCGCATTACTGGAAGAGTGGGTATTTTGACTCAGCACGTGTCTCGATCTGACACGAGAAGGGGCCCCTAGGCACGCGCCTCTCCCCTATGCGGCTCTACCACATCTTCTCACTTTACTCGCTCATGCAACACCCACCCTCCCTCTCATCCAGCACATCTTCGATTATCTCCTTGTGCGCCCGCCATTGGCAATCGTCTACCTCGTTGCTGCTGTGAGTGACTGCCTTGGCATGATGACCCTGTTAATCTCGTAAATGAGGGTAGATCACTTTGTCACGTAAAGATCTGGTCTTGAAGCTTGGCGAGGGCGGTGAAGAAGGTATGATCCATTCGGTCCTGACGGGACTTCCCGAATTCGACGATTACGGCCAAGTTCAAGACGGTGTTCAGGGAAACTCAGCCGAGGCAAACCCAGAGCTCGCTGAGGCAACTCCGGAACATTCCAATTGCACACCTCGACTGAAAGAAGTTGGTCATTCCCCACCCACTTACAAGGCCCCCAAGAATGCACCCGAGAATGCACAGAAGGCTTTGGGGGCTAATTTGGATGTTGGCGCTCCGATTGACGGTCCCGCGTCGGAGTCTTCTTCTCCCGACCCTCCCACTGTCACCACGGTGACGCCCGTGGGGGCCGCTGGTGTACTAAGCGGCTCTGTGCCCCTACCTGCTCCCCACGATGAAGATACGCCAAGTACACGTGGACCCTCCGTCCCACCATCGCCTCCGCAGCTGGTGATACCCATACCCACCCCTTCAAGTGCTTCCACCTCTCTCGATCCTGCGGACATCCCACTTCCACCTTCAGCACCCTCAACTCGTTCTGCGTCTCCCGTGTCCTTTCGTCCTACAACAGCGTGTTCTTTATCGAGTGTCCTCCTCCTTGCTGATGAGCTTTCAACCCGCTTCCCACCAGGCACACCCGAGCTACGCCTTACACACACTCTCGGACCCGCGAGCGCTATGCGGACATGGGCGCAGGACGCTTCCCTAATGCCAAGCGACGAGCAGGCCGAGGCGCTTGTGGTCTCAGGCGTGGATATTGTCATACGCGAGGTCCCTGAGCCAGACCCTCAAATTCTGAAAGAACTCGAACAAAAGGCGAAGAAAGACAGGAGGCAAAAGGCCAGAAGAAGAGAAGCACGACTGCTGGTTGCAGGCGCGGTGCTTGTGCTCGGCGTTGCGGTTGTGTACGGTGTACGTGCGCGCCGTGGTAGCATCATAGGTACGGAAACAGAGTGGCGTGCCCTCGTTGGCGCGCTCGGTGCTCTTGGGGACAAAGTGCTAGACGCGTTTGGCGACGCGCACGTTGAGCTGTGATGTGTTCTGCATGAGGTGGGCGTGCGCATACTTGGATGAAACAGTCTTTACTTTTTTACCCTTCAATTGTCAGAGACTCTCCGCACCCGACCTCAGACTTACAGTAGGAAGGCTTCTGGACTTCTCAGCATTAACGAGAGTGTATTGCCATTTAATTTAACAATTACATAATAATCGAACAAAAAATAAATTAACACTTCGGGCTTGGCCGAACCACTCTCTCCCTGTTCGACATACCGCCATAGTGAAATGGGAATAACGTGAGCACGGATGACTATGATGACAGCCGAAGCGAACGCCGAGTCTGGTACTGCGGGAGGGTCTCAATGGTGCCCGACGCCCTCGTGCCGCTTTGAGCCCCTGTTGCCTGCTCCCGCTCCTGCCACGCCATCAACTCTTTCGAGTCGGGCAGGTACCCACGGGTGACGGCCAGCCCGCTCTGTTCCAGGTCTACAACGTCGGGTCGAAGGGATTGCCTCTCGACTGTCGTCTCGCCCCCTTCTCGGTCTCTAGCATGCCCAGCGGACGACGGGAGCAACGGAGCTGATGAGCCCATCATTACCGGAGCCGCCGAAGCCAGAGCTGCGGATGGGGAGCCCGACGGCGTGGTGAAGGCATCGAGCGTCATCGTTGTCGTCATCATCGTCGAGCGCCCTTGTCCCATTCTACCACCAGCTCCACCATTGCCGTACGCCGCGGGCGACGAAGAAGAAGCGGAGGCGAGGAACTCCGCGGAGGGGGTTCTTGGCTTGGGCTGACGGCCGGGAAGGCGGATCCAAGGTCTGGAACGCGAGAAGAAGATCAAGAATGGTGATGGTGATGATGGGGGTGATGATGGTGATGGAAGACGGGAACCTGTGCGACGGCGGCGACGGCGGCGGCGGAGGAACAAGAACGCGAGGCTACTGAGAGCGAGGAGGACGGCCAGAGCGCCGACAATGACTCCGACGATCGCACCTGTGCCCAAGGTCTGTTTATTTGTCGCGGCGATCACGCTAGTAGGGGTGGAGGCAGACGCAGACGCGGGTGTAGAGGATGTGGATGTCTGATCACCACCTAGCTCGCATGGGACGAAGCCGAATTCATGGATCTGCATCGTCTGGCTTTGCATCACGGTCAAGTTGAGCGTGTGCTGATCGCACGACAGCACTTCTATGGTGTAGAACGCAGGTGGGCAGGCCCCACTGGAGATGGTGCCGCCAGGGTAGTGACCGTTAGGACCAGTGCATTGATTATAAGTGGGTAGCTGGTCGAACGACACGGGTTGCCTCCCCGGACTCTGTGTTATCCAGCCGGATAGCTTGACATTGTATGTCACGAAACCTACTACGCGAGCACTGGTGCCTGAGAAGAAAACCACGTTCACCAAAAAGCTGATGAGCGACGCCGCTCCCATTGTGGAAGAAATGGATGGAAACCCACCGTGGAAGGTAAACGCAACGCTGGCAGGCGTCGTCTCTGAATAGCTAGCGTTGCGAAAACGGTACTGCGAGTCTGTCATCCAGTTGCCAACAAACTTCACTGCGGACGAATCGGAGAACGAGACCGTAGTCCAGGAAAGGCCTGGCTCCTCCATTATGAAAAGGATATGGCGTCGGGCAGCAAGTTGAGAGCCAGAGAGGTGTGTGCAGGACAGTGGGGCGAGGAAGAGAGGGGGGGGAGGGGGTATATGTGGGTAGACGGATATTAGGTGCCGTGAGGACCGGCGGTGATTGGGATCCAGCTCATGAATAGTGGATAGTAAGTGGCCAACAGAGAAGCTGTGAATGTATCAGGTCGTTTTGGAGGCGTTCTGCCGCGGTGCGGGAACGGCATCACGAAGCTCTGGTTTAATGGTGGGGCGTGGCATCTTGCACTGGAAGATGGATGGTTGGATGGTTGGAAGCGGGTGTTTTGCGATTGAATTTATTGCAGAACATCACGACTCAAGAACCCCGTTGATTGATGAAAGTAGCTGTAGCTGGAGGTCGAAGGCCGCGGTCATACCAGTACACCGTGACGACATACACACAGAGACAAAGATGATCAGGATGCACCACCTGATTCCGTAAATATGTCCCACGGTGATGTGTTACTCACCCGACTCGGATCGAAACGACCACATCGTCGACGTGCACTGGCATGTGCCACAGTGCCGTCTAACACCTAATTGACAACATATCACACGATGCGGCTATCTAACAGTATACCAGACTACTAAGAAGGGATGCAAGTTACCATGGTAAGAGTCCGAGAGGAGAAAGAATACACAGCATTCGCCGAGTCGGGAGGAATAGTACATTTTTGACAGTATCAAGGATACCGGCAATCGATCCATCAACACTAAAAGGGCAGTCCAGTGGATAATCAACGCAGCGGGACAGATGGTGTACCCCGAGGATATGTTGGATATGTCGCGTGCGATGAGGTTAATTTCATCATGTTTGATGAGTCTTACACAGGATCAGATCATAGTCCGTCGTGGGATTATCCCAAGACACGGACTACTGCTACAACCGAGCTGCCGTTGGGACCGTTCAATGGCTTGAGCCCACACAAAGCCGCTGGCTGTATTTTCAAAAGACCGGTACTCGACGTCTAAAAAACGAGACCGACGCTTTATATGAAAGGAAAGGAGACTCCAAATTGGGAAGGGAACCAGACCTTTGTCACTGCAAACCCTCGTTGGGTCCCCCCGACCTAGGTTAGGCAAGCACATGGTCTTTGTGTTTGGACGATGAGCCAGCAACCCATTCTATTCTGGCCGCCGTGGAGATAAGAAGCCCCGTAATCAGAAATATGGGAACAAACTCGACAAGCCTGTGCCCGATGAGCAGCAAGGTTTCGCTCTCGAAGCGCGCGAACGAGGTTCCCAAGACCAGTGTAACTACTCACGGAACGTCGACCGCTCGCGGCATGGACTATTAGAGAACTCCCCATGACCGGCCATCTAGTCAGATGCTCGTTTCAGATTGTCATCAGAAAAATACTTTGTGAGAATTGGGGTGTGGCGAGAGTTTGATTAGCGCTCCACAACTCTCAGACTTCTTTTGTTCAAGAGCATACAGTTGTACCAGAGTTCGTTAGTCGAACTTGATAACGATTGCGATTCGCACGCCGCAGTTCTACCTAGAGTAACATATAAATCCCAATGTCAAGATTGAAGTAGTTACCGCCTCTTGAATACCAGCGGCACGCGGCGGGGGCTGAAAGCGAATTCAGACACTGGCGAACAAGAGAGTGGAGACATTGCGTACGTATTGGTCAACATCTGGTCGGAGGTCGTTATACGCGCATAGCGCTGTTCGAATGTCTCGCCGACGAATTCGGGCTCTTCCTTAACTTCGACTCTGTACCTCGATATCATCATCGTGATGGCGACTATGGCCTCTGTTTCAAAGAATCTAAAAGAGACGTGTATAAGTACTTCGCCACGTCGCTAGCGACAAAGTCTGCTCATACCGTCTCCCGATGCATGCCCGCGCACCTACAAAGAATTCGTGAATCCACAACCAGCTGTCATGACGAGACCAAACCCACCTGAGCTAAATGGCAAAAACGCGTCCCTTGGCCACTCCCCGAGGAACCTCTCCGGTCGAAATGTATGGGGGTCTTTCCAATACCTCGCTGTAAAGCTTCGGTAAGAACCAGTTCTTGAAATGGAAGGAGGCTCGACATACGGTTATAATGCAGGCCGGGAACATGAAGGTTTATTTCTGTTCCCGAAGGGACCGGGAATGTTGTCGTTCCGCCATCAGTATTACCTACCGTCAAGCTGGTATCTTCCGTAGCGTGTTTGGGGATTGCCGACACCTGAGGTTACACGAGCCATCATTGCATCATCGGCTTAGAACCACCGCTCATCTGATTTGACGTACTGGTGGGCTAAGCCGCACAGTCAGCTTCGCTTCGGAGCCTAATTAAATATGCACTCACAACATCCTCAGCGTTTCATATAAGACACTTCGGGCCCCAGCGAATGAGAACTCGCATTCTGGCAGGCGATTGATGAACTTACCCCATGGAGAGTGTGAACCGGTTCATATCTTCATAGGTCTGTGGGAGATCAGTTCTTCAGTGGGCCTGAGACGTGATCTGATGGATCCTACAGGCATCCCATTTAGGTCGGCCATTATGTCCTTGATTTGCTGATACAAACGCTCTTGCTCATTGGGGTAAAGGGCCAGCAAGGCGAAAGTGAAGCAAAGTGTATGGGCTGTCGTCTGAAGTATTGGATCGGTTCCAAGTTGCACCGCTGGTGGAATGAGGTAGTCCTACCTCATGTCCCGCGAGGAAGAAGATGAACAGATTGCCTTGGATGACGAGTGAGAAGATCCTTCACGAGCGCGATACGGTAAGACAATTGACACTTACCGAAGAGCTCTTGGTCAGTTATCGTTAAGCTGCCATCTGGATCATCGTGTGCCGCGTCCAGAAGCCCACTAAATAGGTCATAACGCTCTTCTTTTGTCTCCGCGCTTCTGCGGGCATCCACCATTTCTACCATATATTGCTGCCCGATACGTCAGCCATGGAGGACACGACAGATACCTAGCTAGAATAGGGTACCCTCAGCTCATTGAATGCAAGGTTCACCCTCCTCGTGCGTTCCGTTAAGTTCATTACCCAGTTAGGAGCACCCATTTTCATGATCAGATTTGTAGACACAATGTGAAGCGCATCCTTGAATGGCATCTGGTGACCGGGGGGAGCAGTCAGGTCGGAAGTCCATGTGACTCGGCGGCCGAACCCTAGATCCCGTTGAGGGATGAGAATGCAACAGTTGAACAAAACATAGACTACCTGCAACACCGACGACAAAAAGGGCAATCTGACGGAGATGTCAGAGTGTACGGGAGGGTCCACACTTGACCTACCGGAAGAGTGATATCTAGGCAGTGGTCCAACACGATTTCGGGACTGTCTCCCCAGACATTGTCGAACAGGTCGAACATGATGCGGATGGTTTCGTCCCATACAAGACGAGTATTTCTCTAGGGATCGCGTCGAGAAAGTGGCGACTTTGACAGCCCGGTACATACCTCTGAGAAGGCCGGAGCAGAGATCGTTCGGTACCTTTTCCAATCTTCCCCCTCTGAGGCTATGATGTTGCCTCCAAACGCCAGCAGCCCCGAATACATTGCGACGGGTTTGGGAAACTTAGCACGAGAAGTTGTCACCTCCTGCAACCCACAAACCAAAGATCAGATACACCCAATTAGAAGCAGAGTATCCCTTACTTTGATAGCCGCTGCGTCAGCAAGGAAAATAATGGCTCTTGGCCATGGGATCAAGTTAACCTGACAGTCCATCATCCTCAATTTGCATCCCTCCTCATATGCGGTACAGTGAACTCACCATAGCAGTAGCATCCTTTCCAGCAGTGGCGAAATCTATGCAAGACCGTGACATAATGCTCTCTTGCACTGGCAGCACATCCTCACCTTGGTGCTTCGTCCAGAGAATCCATGAAACTCCTCGACTCACATACGGAATTGGTGGCAGTACACTCCCAATTACCCATACCAGAAACTTCCCAGGGTCGAGAAGGAGGCGAGAACCTGAGAGGTGTCTGCCAAGGTAACGTAACTCTCGGTTATATCGTTTCTAGGCCGCAGGGGTACCTACCCAACGTTGCGGATAGCCCTCCGGAATTCCAACAGGGTCTGGAGTAGATATAGGCCCAAGAGCGAAAAAAGGACAAGTAGAACCGAGTGCATAACTGCCCGTGAGAGCGCGTAGAGCGGGGACTGGAGTGAAGGTTGAGAGAGAGAAAATAGTGGGAATTTGATTTAACTTGAAGTCGCCCATGCCTATCTACAGCGTTGATGGATATTGACACCGGGGCCCGGAAGTTATTCCCACTTATAGATGAACCTCTGACAGAACTTTCCAGGCCGGCCACGTGCCAGTAAACATTGAGTTAGCTGAAGAGAGATGACCCCTCTGTGACCCGTACCACTCCGCTGTCGAGCAGAAAGGATTGACGAAGCCACCACGTGCACCCGAGATCATTGACAAAGGAGCGAGAATGATGTCGGCGCGACCATGCTCGGACTCCATTTCACCGAGGAGGCCGTTTGCCCTTCCAAATACGGTATTTCTTGGCCTTAAATTGCCGGACCCTTCAATATTCGTATAGGAACCCCCCAGTCGGACAGTCACGCGTCGTCACAGTCCCGTTTTGGTATGTCTTGAGACTCCGCTTGAACAAGTGGCTGGCCCAGACTGTCGATTGACGAGGCTGAACTTGAAGGTAACTAGGGGAGTCAAGAAGGCTGCGGTCATACTTACCAGGTCCACACGGTCAAAGACTATCAGGATGCACCACCTGATTCCATACTATCATAGGCAAGCGCATGGTCATTGCGTTTGGACACGATGGCTTAGCGACTCGTTCTATTCCAGCCTCCGTGGAGAAAGAAACCCCAGCTTGGGACCAAACTCGATACTGTCAGCCCGCACCCGATGAGCAATAAGGCTTCACTCTCCAACCGGATGCTAGACCGTCGACGCCCTTACTCGGCACTTCGTCTCATGAGAACGAGGGTCTCGAGACCAGTGTAACTACCCACGTAACATTGTCCGCTAGTGGCGTCGATTATTAAGAGAACTCCGAGTCCCCATGACCAACCATCTATTTAGATCAGACGAACACTTCGGAAATTGGGGTAGTGGCTGGTGGAGGCTGATTCGCGCTCCACAACGCACACTCAGACTTCTTTTCTTTTGTTCGAGAGTATACTAGAGTTTTCTCGTTAGTCAACTAGTCAACTTTGATAACGATCACGATTCACCAGTTCCAATATAAGTATAAAAACGGGGGCCGATGAAATGACAGAGATGATCCAAATTCAAGATTCAGGTGTCATAGTTGTCGCCTCTTGAATACCAGCGGCACGCGGCGGGGGCTGAAAGAGAACTCAGACACTGGCGAACAAGAGGGTGGGGACAAATTGCTTACGCATTAGTCAAGTTTAAGTCGGAGGCCGTTATACGCGCATAACGCTGTTCGAATGTCTCGCCCATAAATTCGGGCTCTTCCTTGATTTCAACTGTATACCTCGACATCATCATCGTGATGACAACTATGCTCTCGGTTTCGAAGAATCTGAAAAAAATACATGAGTAACTTCACCACGTCGTCGACGACCAAGTCTGCCCGCACCGTCTCCCGATGCACGCCCGGGCGCCTACAACGAATTCATGAATGCACAACCAGTTGTCATGATGAGACTAGACCTACCCGAGCTAAACGGCAAGAACGCGTCCCTTGGCCACTCCCCAAGGAACCTCTCCGGCCGGAATGTGTAGGGGTCCTTCCAATACCTCGCTATGAGACCTGTTTAAGGACCAGTCTTTGAAATGGAAAGAGGCTCGACGTACGGTTGTAATGCACGCCAGGAATATGAAATTCTATTTCTGTTCCCGAAGGGACTGGGAATGTTGTCTTTCCGCCATCAGCATTACCCACCGTCAAACTGGTATCTTCTGTAGCTTTTTTGTAGACCGTCGACGCCTGGGGTTACACGATTTAGTGGGCTTTGAACCACCACTCATCTGACTAGACACACTGGTGGGCTGAGCCGCGCAGTCAGCTCCGCTTCGGAGCCCTAATTGAAATATGCACTCACAACATCCTCAGCGTTTCATTTAAGACACTTCGGGCCCCAGCGGGTGAGAACTCGCAAGTTGATATACAATTAATGAACTTACGCCATGGAGCGCGTGAACCGGTTCATGTCTTCATAGGTCTGTGGGAGATCAGTTCTTCTGTGAGTTTGAGACCTGATCTGATAGGTCCTACAGGCATCCCATTTAAGTCGGCCATTACACCCTTTATGTGCTGGTACAGGCGCTCTTGTTCGTCAGGGTAAAGGGCCAGTAAGGCGAACGTGAAGCAAAGTGTATGGGCTGTCGTCTGAAGTATTGGATTGGTTCCAAGTTGCACCGCTGGTGGAATGAGGTGGTCCTACCTCATGTCCAGCGAGGAGGACGATGAACATATTCCCTGGGATGGCGAATGAGAAACTTTTTTCATGAGCACGATACGGTAAGACAATTGACACTTACCGAAGAGCTCTTGATCAGTTATTGTTAAGCTGCCATCTGGATTGTCATGTGTCGCGTCCAAAAGTACACTAAACAGATCGTGACGCTCTTCTTTTGTCTCCGCGCTTCTGCGAGCATCCACCATTTCTACCATATATTGCTGTCCGCCGTGTCAGCCTTGGAGACATAACAGACACCTAGCTAAAACAGGCACCTGCAGCTCACTGAATGCCAGCTTCACCCGCTTTGTGCGTTCAGTTAAGTTCATTATCCAGTCAGGAGCAACCATTTTTATGAACAGTTTTGTAGACACGATGTGGAGCGCATCCTTGAAAGTCATCTGGTGGCCCGGGGGTACAGTCAGATCTGAAGTCCATGTGACTCGGCGGCCGAACCCTAGATCCCATTAGTACCGTATGAGAGTGCAAGGATCGAGCCAAATATGGACTACCCGCAACGCCGACGACAAAAAGGGCAATCTGACGGAGAAGTGGGAAAAGTTGTGCGGGAGAATCTGCATCCGGCTTACCGGAAGGGTGATATCTACGCAATGATCCAACACGATTTCGGGGCTGTCTCCCCAGACATTGTCGAACAAGTCGAACATGATGTGGAGGGTTTCGTCCCATACCAGACGAGTATTTCTCTAGGGATCGCGTCGAGAAAATGGCGACTTCGACACCCTGGTACATACCTCCGAGAAGGCTGGAGCGGAGATCGTTCTGTACCTTTTCCAATCTTCCCCTTCTGAGGCTATGACGTTGCCTCCAAATGCCAAAAGCATCGAATAAAGGTAGACGGGTTTGGGAAACCTGGCACGAGAAGTTGTCACCTCCTGCAAACCACAAACCAAAGATCAGATACATCTAGTTCGAGGCGGAGCATTCCTTACTTTGATGGCCGCTGCGTCCGCAAGGAAAATGGTGGTTTTTGGCCACGGAAGCATGGCGACCTGACAGTCCATCCGTCCTTAACTTGCGTCCTTCCGATTATGCAGTACTCACCATAGCAGTGGCATCCATTCCAGCAGCGGCGAAATCTACGTAAGACCGTGACTCGCATAATAACCTCTTGCACTAGTGGCACGCCCTTACCTTGATGCTTCGTCCTGAGCATCCATGAAACTCCTCGACTCACATACGGTATTGGTGGCAGTGCGCTTCCAATCACCCGTACCAGAAACTTCGAAGGGTCGAGAAGGAGGCGAGGACCCGAAAGATATCTGCCAAGGTATATCTAAATTATATCGTTGAGGAAAGTAGGGGCTACATACCCAACGCTGCGGATAGCCCTCCGGAATTCCAACAAGGTCTGGAGCAGATATAGGCCAAAAAGCGAAAGGAGGACGAGTAGAACTGAGTGCATAATTGTCAGTGAGCGCGCTGGCAGAGCGAGGATTGAGAGGAGGGTTGAGAAGGAAGATAGTAGGGATTTGAATTAAGCTGCCTATATAGTTGATAAACACTGATGCCGGCGCCCGAGGGATATCCCGATGTGGAAGTTACTATGCGTCTGACAGTAAGTTACAGTAGTCTGAGTGGCTTCCAGACCGGCCACTGGTAGGTACGTGCCAGTAAGCATTAGGTGAACACTCTCTGTTATTCGCCACTCCACCGTCGATCAGAGCGGATTGATGAAGGTACCACACAGCCGAGGTCTTTGGTAAAGGGCAGCGTGAACGACATCGACGCGACCTTGCACCAAATTAAGTTGCCCCGTGGAGACTTCGGGAGTATTAACTTACTACTAAGAGTATCAACACGCTCAGCAGCATCCCGGATATTCTACATCCGGAAGAGGTCCACTTGGAAGTCACCAGGGGAAAGGGAATGTATAGTCCTTCCGAGTTTTACAGCTCAGACAGGCAGACACGCCTTGCCGCGGTCCCAATCGTCAGGTACATTCCAGATCAATAGTATACAGCAGCTTCCAAAACCAAAAAGCATGGGGCCGTCGCTGATGGTTCAAGTTACTGTATTTCTGTGGGTGCACTGTCTCGTGGCCGGAAGAGCCGTTCAATAACCTATACTGTATAGTAGGTTATTCTGAAATCGGTCAAAAAGTGGTCATCATCTCAAGTTTAGAAGCTGTCGTCATAGAGCCGTATGGTCACACTACTGAAGACACCGTTCTCACCCTTCTTTTGCGGGCCCTGGGAACGATGCGAGAAGCTCGCAACTGTAGCTATCGCCTCCTGATACTAGCGGCACACGGCGAGGGCTGAAAGAGAACCCAAGCAGTGGCGAACAAGAGGGCGGGAACATTGCCTACGTATTAGTCACGTATGACGTGGAAGCCGTCATACGTGCATAACGCTGTTCAAATGTCTCGCCGATGCATTCGGGCTCTTCCTTAACTTCAACTCTATACCTTGACATCGTCGTCGTGATGGTGACCACGCTTCTGTTTCAAAGAATCTGGAACAAATGCGTATGAGCACTCTGCCGCGTCGTCAACTACGAAGTCTGCTCGCACCGTCTCCCGATGCACGCCCGAGCACCTACCACGAATTCACGATGCGCGATGCACCTGTTATGACGGGACCAAATCTACCTGGGCTAAACGGGAAGAACGCGTCCCCTGACCACTCCCCGAGGAACCTCTTTGATAGAAATGTGTGGGGTCCTTCCAATACCTCCCTGTGAGACCTGGATAAGGACCAGTCCTTGAGACAGGAGGAGGCCCGACATATGGTTATAATGCAGGCTGGGCACATGAAAGTCTATTTCTCTTCTAGAAAATACAGAGAATGTTGTCTTCCGCCGTCAGCATTACCCACCGTCAAGCTGGCATCTTCCATGGCCATTTTTGGGGGTTATGGCAACTAAGATTCCATGGGCCACCGTTGGCTTAGAACTACCGCTCATCTGATTAGACGCACCAGCGGGCTGAGCCGCGCAGTCAATTTCGCTCCAGAGACCTATTGAAATATGTACTCACAACATCCTCAGCGTTTCATTTAAGACGCTTCGAGCCCCGGCAGGTAAGAGCTCGTATGCTAGTATGCAATTAATGAACTTACGCCACGGAGAGCATGAACCAGTTCATGTCTTCATAGGTCTGTGGGAGGTCAGTTCTTTCGTGGGCTTGAGACTCGATCTGATATATCTTACAGGCATCCCAGTTAGGTCGGACAATTTACCCATGATTGCTGATACGAGCGCTCTTGCTTATCGGGTAAAGAGCCAGTAAAGCGAACGTGAAGCAAAGTGTATGGGCTGTCGTCGGAAGAAAAGCAAAAGGACGGTTCGAATTGCACTACTGGCGGAATGGAGTGGCCCTACCTCATGTCTAGCGAGAAGGAAGATGAACATATTGCCCGGGATAGCAAGCTAAACCCTTTTTCATGAGTGTGATACGGTAATATAATTAGCACACACTGACGAGCTCTTCGTCAGTTATCGCTACGCTGCCATGTGGGTCATCATGTGTCGCATTCGAATGTCCACTAAGTAGATCGCGACGCTCTTGTTTGTCTCTACGCTTCTACGAGCATATCCACCATTTCTAACAAATATATGCTGTCCGATACGTCAGCCGTGGGGGTCACAAGACTCGCAACATATACCCAGTTGGGACAGACAGTGCGCCTTCAGTTCGTTGAAAGCCAGGTTTACCTTGTGCATTCCGTTAAATTCATTGCTCCTTTAGGGAAGACCGACTTTTAAGATCAGATTTTCAGACACTATGTGAAGCGCATCCTAGAAA
Source organism: Lactarius psammicola (assembly GCA_025769895.1). Classification (NCBI taxonomy): domain Eukaryota; kingdom Fungi; phylum Basidiomycota; class Agaricomycetes; order Russulales; family Russulaceae; genus Lactarius; species Lactarius psammicola. Next base: position 46,702 of record WTXK01000258.1, read on the forward strand.
GTCATCTGGTGGCCGGGGGGGACAATCGAGTCTGATGTCCACGTGACTCGGCGGCCGAACCCTAATTCCCCGTTAGCATGAGAATGCAAGCATATGCAAGGGTCGAGCAAAATATAGACAACCCGTAACGCTAACGACGAAAAGGGCGATCTAACGAAGACGTCGGGAAAATTTGTGTGGGAGAATCTACACTCAGCCTACTGGAAGGGTTATATCTACGCAATGATCCAACACAATTTCGGGACTGTCTCCCCAGACATTGTCGAACATGTCGAACATGATTCAGACAGTTTTGTCCCATACCAGGCGAAGTATTTCTCTAGAGATCGCGTCGAAAAAACGGCGACTTTGATAGCCCGGTATATACTTCCGAGAAGGCCAGAGCGGAGATCGTTCGGTACCTTATCCACTCCTCTTCTAAGGCTATGATCTCGCTTGCAAAAACCAGCAGCGTCGAGTATAGGTAGACGGCTTTGGGAAACCTAGCACGAGAAGTTGTCACCTCCTTAGATCACAAACCAAAGAACAGACGCGTCTATTTCGAGGCGGAATACCCCTAAGTTTGATAGCCACTGCATCCGCAAGTAAAATGTTGGCTCTTGACCTGGGGTACGCGGTGACCTGGAAGTCCAACGTCCTCAACTTGCGCCCTCCGTAAATGGAGTACAGTAAACTCACCATAGAAGTGGCATCCTTTCCAACAGCAGCGAACTCTACAATGAGACCATGACTCGAATAATGATCTCTTGCACTGGCAGCACGTCCCTACCTCGATACTTCGTCCTGGGTATCCACAAAGCCTCTTGACCCAGATGAGGAACCGATGGCAGTGCGCGCCCGATCACTTGTCCCAGATACCACGTCGGATCGAGAAGGAGGCGAGAACCCGAGAAGCGTCTGCTAAGGTACTGTATCTCTAGGTTATACCACATCTAGGCTGTAGGGGCTACCTACCCCACGTTGGGGGTAGCCCTCCAGAATTCTAACAATGGTCTGGTGTAGATATTGGCCAAAAAGCGAAAGGAGAACGAGTATAACTGAGTGCATAACTGTCTGTGTGCGCGCAGAACGGGGATTGAGGGGAGTGTTGAGAAAGAAAATAATAACTTAAGAGTTTGATTTGAGCTTCCCATGCCCTATATAGTCGATAAGCACTGATGCCGGCGCCCGAGGGATATTCCGATGTAATGTGGAACTCACTTACTGTACGGTAGGTGTCGACTTTGTTGACTGAAACCTTACTTGGACTGAGATTGGACCGAGATTGGACTGAGAGGGTACGGAAGTCGGATTTTGGACTTCGAGTGTTTAAGAGCAGAGGAAACGTGGTGTGGCAGTAGAGAATGGACACAGTAATCGACGAAAGCGAGTGACAACAGCGTATTGTCAGTGACGTAAGAAAACTGTACATTATGCCCGTTTTTTTTCCCTCGCAGGTTTGTTTTTCTTTCGCGTCCGTCGGTTCAGGATATGCATCGCGGCACATTTACCTTCTCTCAGCCAGAGAAAAAAAATCTTTCCCATGTGCGGTGCGGTGCGTGTCGGATAATTTTCGGAAGGACATCGGGGATTACAGAGATGATACAGGTTAGGAGGACGTGTCAAGACACGAATTCCCTGGTGGTTCATGCGTCGACCTCTGTAATGCTGAGAGTCGTTTGTCTTTTTGTAATCCCTCAGTTGGATGTGCCATATATAACTTTTCCTCAAAGTCTGGGAAGAGCGTCTTTGTACGTCTTTGTCGGCTTCTAGTTATATCCTCATTATACCACGGCATGAAAAGAATTGCGGCTCGCACGGTCGAAAGAACATAGAAGAAATCCGATGGTGTCTCGAATTTGTTGCCACGCACAGTTTCGTTCTTCATATAAGCTTCATAGTTCGTTGACGCTCTATGTCGCGGTGAAATGTGCGACATATAGTCACATGGCCCAAAAAACAGCCCGCAACAGAGGAACAAGCTGCGCACAACCAAAAAAGCAAGACACAGGTGTTGGGCGGGTTCCAAGAGCACGTAGTGTTACCGTGCCGCACGGACTTGAGATGACATGCAAGATGTCGGCGGCACGGAGCGCCGGGAGCGAGCTGATGTTCCTGTTGTGCGAGTATCTGTAGGGCGACTTTTGGATTCCACCCCTTTTACGCCGCAAATTCGATGACATCGAACATATGGTGAACATGAAATGGAGTTGACGGACGTGGTTGTTTGGCCATGCCCATTTATGATTTCCAGATTAATGAGGTTCCCTTTGTCCGTGTTTTCGACAGTTTGTTCATGTTTACGAAAGCAGAATGCTTACTGTAAGTAATTTGCAATCTTTCATTCGTCTGCCAAGGACGTGACTTGAGAGCGCTTGAGCGTAGTACGGCATTTGACTTGCAGGAACCCTCGTGTCCGCTCTCCTATAGATGCGAGATCCTATGTGATGTGCGTGTCAGAAACCACCTGCTTGAGCTTCTCCTAATTCTTTGCGTTGCCCGATGGGTGGTTGTTGCAGCAAACCGACCGTGGATGACACGCCACCTGTGGCCACCAGAGAAGTAGCACCGCAAGGACAGTCCCCACCAGTCATCCCACGGGGCGTGGGGGCATCTGGGCCCTCGTCCCAACAGAGTGGTACAAAGCCGGGGCGCGAGTCACCAAAAATGGGGAGAGTGCTATTGCCTGAAGTCCCCACCCGCAACAGGGTGAATTCTGATCCACAGAAAGTGCAATCCAGGAAGGACAGCGAAAACTCGCCGTTACCACCTCAGATGTCTAGGGCGAAATCGTCCGCCTTCCCATCTAGTAGAGGCACCGGTTCACTAATGAGCGCAGGTGAGCGCAACCATAGCTACTTCGCGTGCCTCACTGACAACAAGAAGATCACTCAAGGGCATCTCCCATACAACCTACAATGAGTTATCCCGCCCGTAGGCCGCTCAACTCGACAGTGCGGCAAGTGCTCCCCGAACACTTCAAGTGTGATCTTCGACACTATCTCGTACCTCATAACTCATATGTTCTCCGTAGATTCCGAATTCTCGTAATAGGGAAGGTACGTACATGCTACGCTCAGGCTAGTGTCTGTCAAATTGACCTTGGTTCCATACTCCATAACAGAGCGGCTCCGGAAAATCGTCGCTCATCAAAGCCGTCTTCAAAGTGGATGTTACAGTGCGTTTCTATACTAGTGTATTTCTACGTCACCTACATGGCTGTGCAATGGATACAAGGCGGCACCAAAGAGAGCGCTCGGGAAAGCCGATATCAACGTCGAGTTTCGTCCGGGAGATAACCGTTACCTCGTTGTTCATGAGTGTTCCGGTTTGGATTATCAGACTAGTAATTCGCAAGACTTGCAGATGATCCGGGACTTCATCTCGCACCGCACTGACCCAAGCCGCACACCTTCAGAGAGACTACATGCTGTTTGGTAGAGAGGTCTATTTCTGTGATGTTTAATGTCTTGTATTATTGATGAAAACCAATCTAGGATATGTGTCCCAGCGTCCGACGCTATTGCTGGGAGGCTTGGAGACGGAGTGGAAGATATTTTGGGCTTGAGGAACGGTGAGCGCGATCAATGCTATATCCCTCGTTAACGTCACGGACGTGAGTTACAGTGCCAGTGGTTGTCGTGTTCACCAAATTTGACGTGGTCGTCTCCCAAGTTCGTCTCGACAGCCCCAGTGGCGAACCTCAACGTCATGAACGTGCAAGGGCCAGGGCACAGAGAATGTATGAAGATTCATGTCGTCGTCTTTTTCATAAAGACCCTAGGGATGTGCCTGCAGAGATCGTTTCGGGTACCTTCATCTCCCGTACACTTTTGTAGAAGGATCAACTGACGTCACCGGACATCCTCAGAGAATTCAAGATTCGTTGATCTTCTCGACAACTTGATCGTGACAACAGATAAGTTCATTACAGATTCACGCGCACCCTCGGCACGGTCTGGCGTACATGGGGCAGTGCAACGAGTTGGCGCTGTACCCCTTGGGTGGTCAGCGGCGTTACGAGTCAACCATGACATTATCATTCAAGCTTCCATCGAGTATGTAGTGTTTTTTCTCCATTTACCTTTGTAATCGTTTTTTCCCCCCAGAGTTGGGCGAAGCCGTGAGACACTAACTCGATGATTCGGGTAGATTCTAACATACCCGTGGTCCTGTCAGGATATTGGCGCAATCTATGGTCTAGTCTCGACTTCGCCGATCAAACCCTCAAGAACTGCGTGAATATTATCCACGTCGATATTGTTGAGGTCTGGAATCTGAACGACAGGACAAGGGTTTGGGTTTCCTTAGTCGTCGGTTGTCCTAGTCGCTAACTAGGATTAGTATCTCTCGAGCGATAAATTCAAAGCGAAGATGTCTCACCTCGTCAAAGACCTGGCTGGATCTACCGACGCAACGTCGGGGTGAGCACAGTCGTTTTGAGATCGAGTAGATACTCAGCTATAACTTCTAATAGCTCCGAGCCGACTAGAGCTGGGGACAATTACGCAGATTGGGTCCACGACATGTATAGTGGCAGGTAAGCGAGCGCTCTTGTTTTCATGATCTAGGTTAACCACTCTCATCTACTAGCCAGGAGAATGTCCGTTGCGTGATGGGCTACATTGTAGATCTCACAGTTATCCTGGATGGCATCTTTCGGATGGCCGCTGATGATATGTCCCCAAACCACGCGCAGCAGATCTTCGAGAGGCATGCCAGGTCCCGGCACAGAGACGCGATTCACAACGATATCCGGAGTTTTATTACAGAAGCATTCACAATCAGGTTTTCTGTGCCACAGAAGGATTTGGTCTTGGAGAAAATCATCGACTTGATTAAGCAGTTTTGTGTTCCCCCCTCAAGAAACGGTTGAAAGGCTTGCCTTGCAGACTCAGGGCTGACGGACGTATCATGTCGTGTAGACATAGTACGTACAAGTCTGTCTGAACATATGCACTACCAACGCCCCCAGAGCGGCTCTCCCAAGATTCTAGGCATTATAAGCACTGACGAGTTTTCCTTTTTCTACTTGTTTTGTTTTGCTGAGGGTTACTTTGGGGGCTCATCATAAGCTTGTGCCCCTAATGTATCGCGAGGCGATCATAACAAAGCTTGGCGTTCGAGACTCACGGTATTCAGTTCTTACATTGTCTCGTCTGTCTACAGTAACTTATTCATTGGCCGTTCACACGTTCACATAAGTATATACTGGAATGCCGATCGGGAGTGCCCGCCCCATTGTGTAATATTATGATAGTCCATAAGGTGACTGGCACCTTACTTTCTGTCACATGTGACAAATATTGGTTCACTTCAGGTTTTTACTGTGACACGTGGCTGCATTCAATACTTTTCATTCCCTCACATCCCGTTTTAGATATCGTGATGCCTAGACCACCAGAGCGCATATCTGCCAGTGATCTTGAACAAGGGGACCCGCTACGCTTAGGTGGGTCTTAGATGGTCTATTGTTCGAAGTGTATTGATGACCCAAAGAAGAACCAAGGGGAGAGGGGCGACCGGAGATCCGTGAAGGACCTTCGAACTATAGTGCGTATCTTTTGGTATCAAGTGCGTGATGATCTGACGGGTCGGTTGTGTTTTTTTTAGTCTCTGGAGGCAGAGCAATGAACAATTCCTCGGAAAGTCTATTCACTGCGGGGTCTCACAAGGAGCACAAAGATTTCGACGATGGTGCCAATGCCCTCTGGTCGCTTTTTGCTAAACAGGCTAAAACACACGACGAAGCTCGGTTCCAAAGCCTGGTGGGGGATATGGATGGAGTTCTTCTATTTGTGCGTGTATTACTGTGCGCATTACTGCATCGAATTCATAAACGTGTCTTTCCACAGGCTGGCTTGTTTTCTGCTGTTCTTACTTCCTTCCTCGTCCAAAGTATCCAAAAGTTGCGACCAGACCCCGCGCAGCAATCGGCATATTACCAGAATCAGTCGCTGGCGATGCTTGCCCTCATCTCGCAGCAAATTGCGGCCAATGGCTCCCAGGTTCCGGGCCCATCTACTCCCCCACCGCCCTATCTAGCCCCAAAGCCATCATCTTCTGACATTCTGGTGAACATCTGCTGGCTCACCAGTCTCGTATGCAGTCTGTCGGCAGCGCTTCTTGCAATTCTCATTCAACAATGGGTTCGATCCTACATGCAAGTCTTCCAACTGTATGATCACCCTTTGAAGCGAGCTCGATTTCGACAATTTTTTTTCGAAGGCGCCAAGGGAATGCCGACCCTGGCCGAAGCAGTCCCCGGGCTGATTCATCTCTCGCTTTTCCTTTTCTTTATCGGCCTCGGCGATTCTATGCTAGATGCCAACGCGACCGTTGGCATTACCACCATCGTTTCTATCACCCTTTGTGGATGCTTCTACCTGTACACCGTGTTGGCACCAGTCTGGAACCCACAATCGCCATACCGGAACCCGTACTCGCGCTTGATACTATACTTGCTACGAAGGTTCTACTACTTTCTTCGTACAAGGCATACCCCAATGAGTATGGAAGCGGATCGGGAACAAGTGGTAATGAAGGAGACCCCAGAACGCAAAAACCGTGATGTGCGTGCTATCCGATGGTTGGTCGAGAATACGACGGTGAACGTCGAGACGGAACCCTTCGTCTTGGCGATCCCCGGCTCATTTGACACGAAATGGGGCCGAAGAGTGTGGCGAGAGGTCTCCTCCCTGGGTAGCCCTCTCGCGGACGTGTCAGAGCCTTGGGCGAGTCGTTCCCCCGCTGGTAGTCAAGTCACTCTCGGGTCTAACTCCCCACACCCCCCCGAAGGAACCGCAGTCTACACTATCTCTCGATGCGTACGCTACCTTTTCGAGACCTGCAACAATCACAATTATTTCGAAAACGAGGACGCAAGACGTAGGCGCATGCGCGCATGCGTCGAGGCTGCGGTATCGCTCATATGCCGCATTGACTTTCAATTAGACTGGTTCGGAGAAGTCGGCAGGTTGGTTAGTGAGATAGGCCACATCGAAAAGATCAACGAGCTACCGACGAGCAGATCCGATCCTTCCTTCACCATACGCTGGACATGCCTTTCACTCATGACCACCCCACAAATCCTGAATAGCAACCGGCTGCGGGTGCTCGCTGTGTACGCGGTGGGCGGACTGGCACGGTTTCAATCGGAATATGGTAGACCGGACGAGGCCGCGCAGAAGAGCGCTCAGAAGATCGACTTGTACTTGAAGACAGCGTGGGAGCTCCTCGAGGATTTACGTCGGGCATTCGAGCCTTGGGGCCAGGAGAGAAGCAGGGAAGATGTCAAAGCGTTCCTACGAGACCACAAAACACAGATTTCGCAGCTGGAGCACATCAGAACTGAGGTCAGCGGCTTGGAGGATATCGACTGGCGAATCTCCCTTCTCCAGGACGCGATGGATGATGCTAGTCACAGGTTGACGCGACAGCTTCCTGGCGTATCGTTCAGTGAGCTCAAGCGCGATAAACCCGCTTCTATAAGCGAAGTTTTCAACTTCCCGTCTGTGGGTACCACCCCTGTCGCACCACAGTTGATATTCCCTGGACAGCAACTTCAGACCTTGGCCACACTGAGCGTCAAACTCCGCGAGGTCCTCGAGGGAGGAAGCATCGAGAGTGACAATGCGATACTTGAAAGCTTGAAAAGCGTCAACAATATCTCCACTCCGCTTCGCCGACTTGACAATCTGATGATGCGACAACTTTGGCGTCTGCAAGATTTACGCGATGGCGGTGGTCTCGGGTTCACTCTCGAGCTTTTCTTCCTCGCATTCAGACAACTTTCATTTACGTCGGTGGCACAAGATTCACATCGGGTATTTTTTGAAGGAACCTTCAAGGTCATCGCATCTCGTTGGAGGGACAGCCTTGGAGACAGCAAGCAGTCGCTTGGGACGCAAAACATCTTACTCAACCTCGCTTGTGACTTCATCATTAAAGGACGTGGCGTCTTCTCTGACTACGATTATCCGGCGTACCTCACGAACATTCATTTTCAACTGATAGGTGATATGCTTGACGGGTACACAGGCTCCTCCTCTCACATTGACGATATCCTACGAGAGCTCGAGGGCGAGAGCTTGAGGCATCGCATGAACATGCGTCTCCGCCAGGAGGCATTGACAGCTATTAAACGATTTCGACACTGAAATATGACGTCATAGCACTTATGTTACGGTTTACGATCAGATCCTGGCCTCCGTGCCTGTCGTCTCCTTTCCCTTCTTCCCCTTACCATTAACACGCGGAACACCACACGCCATTATACATCATCGCTATAGCAACTGGTGACCTTCGCCGTATTCGGGTATCCCGGTCTCGCGTCCGCATTACTCGGTGCCAGTACCATACCTTTATCTGAACGGCGCAGTAAATGATGACGTGCGTGATGCCGGACCTAATGACGGATGGGGTGCTTTAGCAGGTGAACATATGCGAAGCCAAGGATGACATACTACGGTCATTCATGCATATTCATGGCTCTTTTAATCACTTTCAGACATCGTGATCAATGATACAAATGACTCTGACGATCGCATTTTTGGTCAAATCGCTTTGGACCTTTCGCAACATCCAATATATAGCCCTATGCACGTCTCTTCGAATTTTTATAGAGGTGCAATGAGTAGAGGTTGCAAGAGACTCATTTCTCTTAATTTTAGGCAAAAACTGAAATTTGATGAACGAATATGATGGGGGGCACTAGGGTTTTTTCCGACTTTCCATGGCCACATACAGATTACATGCTATATAGCTCAGCCACTTGTTTCGACGGTAGCAATGTGGGATTCCAGGGTACTCATGATCCCGAATGGGCCAAGATCAGTGGTCCGGAGTCCCAGTGTCGCAACCCACCCTTCCACTCGCGCTGGCTCCAGCGATTCAGGCGCCGGCTCACAACTACGTGTTCCTGCTCGCCCCGGCTTCCGCGTTCCAGCCTGCCACTGCGTTGTAAGGCGCTGTGCTGCTCGGCGCACTTTCTCCTTTCTCGGACTATGCAAATTAATCTCACGACAACGCAGCCCCACTTTTTGGGTTCCTCCCTTTTCACTCATCTCCCATCTCCCCCGCCTGTCCCTACCCTACCATCCCCCTTACCATCTTTCACTTTTCTCCTCCCCGCTCATAGAAACACCCCGATGACCACCACCACCGCTACTAACCCCCGGAAATGGTTCCTAGTCCACTAGCTCAGGCCGCGCGTTCTCAGTCCTTGCGCGCTTCGAATCTATGCTCCCTTCGCACTTTGCCGCCATATTCTGTGCACTTCCCCGGGTCACGCTGGCAGACCTCTTTTCTCTCTGGGCAGCGCGCGGCTTGTGGTCACGGGGGCGTCCTCAGAGTCGATGGGTTCGAGCGGGCCTGGAGCGGCGTGCGGTACATCAGCACCTGCCATCTCCACCTCCAACTCAATGGCATGTGACGCCGGTCACCCCAAGCACGCGAGGAGTGCTGCCGCTCCGTCGGGCAACGACAACGGTGTGTTTTTCTCTCTTGGGTGTGTACGACCCCCAACTCCTACCCCAACACTCATAAATCGCACAGGGTTATTCTTGAAAACACGCCCAGGGAGTCAGAAGACACACGACCACGGAAACGCAGACGATTTGCTCGTAGTGTGCACGATCGGCACCCGTAGTCCCACATCACACCCGAGAACATCCACCAGCAACCACATTGCCACATCACCCTACCTGAATCACATCCACCCAATACGCTTTGCCCTACCCACCCACTCGACCCCCGCCCTCGGTGTTCACAGAGCCAAGAACCTCAACCAAGGAAATGGAAATGGCAGCAACGAAGAAGGGGCGCAGGTGTACAGGCGGACGATCGACCCATTGCTGCATCTGTTTGGACTGCAATGGGTACCCACCTCTGCCGCCGTGCAGCGGCAGAGCGACGGCGCAAACGGGGTGTCCACAGAGGCCGAGGAGGTGGCGCGTACTTTCGAGGTTTCGGACCAGACCCCGCCGCGTGATAACGCCTCTACACCCCAACATCGCCGAGCTACCGTAAAACCGAACACAACGCGTGACTGTCGCTGGAGGGTCGAGTACTTTATTTTATTTTAATTTTGAAATTTGATAACGCAATATATTAGTAGAATCTTAACTTATCATTAGGTCTATCAATATCCGTTCGTACAAGAGACGTTCTGGGACCCACCCAAGCGCAGTGGCTTTCGTTCGTGTCTCTGCTCCCTGAACTGCATCAATAACGGGATAGGCAGAAATGTCGACTGGGGCGTGAGGGGAGTAAGGAAGTTCGCTGCAGTGAATGTTACTGTCGACCTCATGGTGGCGGCAAATCCCACCAAGGGTGTGTGAGGATGCTATGCATTACGGTACCAGCACAGTGCTGTAACCACACCCTGATGGAGAGTTACTTAACTTACCTTCGGCTAATCTGCAGCGAGCCATTCAATATTTAATATTCAACGTGGATGATCAGATCGATCAGAGCCTGCGGCCTCATTTCCATCAGTACCAGCGCAGAGGGCTTGTGGACAGATGGGCCGTGACCCAATTCAATGTGACCATAGTTATGGGAATAGCAAAGCTGAAAGTATCTCGAGTGTGAGCGCATGTGAGGCCCAGGTGAGCTCCCTCCACAGTTCTCTTTTTGCCTCATGGTGATGCATATGGTGATGGGCAGTGTGCGTGTGTTGGTGATAACTTGGGGTCCGAAGCCAATTTTGAGAGGCCCGAATAATTAGTCAGTGTACAGCCATTTTCATATCGATACCATGTTGGCAAGTTGGCGAAAAAATGTCGAGTAAGCGGAGTCTCGGGAACTCATATCGGGAGAAATGCCAGGACTCTGTAAAGTAAAATAAAATCGAAACGAAAAATAATACTTATTTTGCCTGACAAAATTTCCGATATCTGGTTATCTTCGTCTTCCGCTCACTCCGCCAACTCAACTTTTTTTCGCCAAACCGCCTATCGATACGAAAACGGCTGCAGTGTACGAGCTAGCTATAGCATTTGCGAGGGGGCTGGAAGATCTGAAACCACTTCCAAGTCACCCACTTCCAATACAGGATTTTATTTCATTTTTTTATTACAGTAGAATATCCCAACGAACGCTACTATAACCCCAATGCGTTACCCCATATGGGTGGTGATCACTGTATCGTGATGAACTTCCATCTCGGTCGACTTGCAGGAATCCTCATGCCCACTCTCCTATAGATACGAGACCCCATACGATGTGCGTCTTTAAAACCATCTACTTGGGCTTCCACCAGGTCTTTGCGTCTTCCGATGGGTAATTGTTGCAGTACAACCACCGCGGATCACATACCCCCCGTAACTACCAGAGAAGTAACATCGCGAAATCACTCAATACTCATGTCACAAGGCGTGGAAGCACCTGGGTCCTCGTCCCAACTGCCGGGTCGTCAGCCACCAGAAGTTTGGGAAGTGCCTTTGGGTGAACTACCCACCCGCAACAGGGTGAAGTCTGCTCCACAGAGAGTGTTGTCCATGTGGAACGGTGGGGACTTGCCGCTGTTACCAACCTGGAGGTCCAGGCCAAGGGTGAAGTCATTTGTTGCCTCATCTAGTAGGGGCACCCGTTCGTATGAACGACCCAGGGTCAAGTCAGCTCCACAGAAACTGCAGCCCACACAGGACGACGACTTCCCGCCTTTACCACCATCCCAGAGGTCCAGAGCGAAGTCATCTGTTGCCTCATTTAGTAGGAGCCCCCATTCGTATGGACGACCCAGGGTCAAGTCTGCTCCACAGAAAGTGCAACCCATGAAGGACGACTTCCCGCCTTTACCACCATCCCAGAGGTCCAGGACGAAGTCATCTGTGGCCTCATTCAGTAGAAGCCCCTGGTATGAACGACCCAGGGTCAAGTCTGCCCCACAAAAAGTACAACTTAGGAAGGACGATGACCTCCCGCCTTTACCATCGAAGAGGTCCAAGGCGAAGTCATCTGTTGCCTCATCAAGTAGGAGCCCCAGTTCAGATCACAGACAAGCGAGTGTAGGTGAGCGCGACCATGGCTGGTCCGCGTACCCTCGCTGAAAATGATAAGAACACTCAAGGGCATCTCCCAGGCGGCCGACCATGAGTTATCCCGCCCGTAGGCCGCTCAACTCGACAGTGCGGCAAGTGCTCCTCGAACACTTCAAGTATGTTCTTCGACACTATCTTGTATTCGTAACTCATGTCTCATATTTTCTCCGTAGATTCCGAATTCTCGTTATTGGGAAGGTGCGTACATGCTACGACCTGGGCAAGTGTCTATCAACATTGATCTTGGTTCCACACTCCATAACAGAGCGGCTCCGGAAAATCGTCGCTCATCAAAGCCGCCTTCAAAGTGGATGTCACAGTGCGTTTCCATATAGTGTTTTCTACGTCACCTACATGACTGTGCAATGGATACAAGGCGGCTCCAAAGAGAACGCCTGGGAAAGCCGATATCAACGTCGAATTTCGTCCAGAAGATAATCGCTACCTCATTGTCCATGAGTGTTCCGGTTTGGACTCCCAGGCTAGCGATTCGCAAGACTTGCAGACGATCCGGGACTTCATCTCACACCGCACTGACCCAAGCCGCTCACCTTCAGAAAGGTTACACGCTGTCTGGTGGAGAATTCTGTTTTTGTGATATTTAATGTCTTGTATTATTGATGAAAGTCAATTTAGGATATGTGTCCCAGCGTCCGACGCTATTGCTGGGAGGCTTGGAGATGGTGTGGAAGAGATTCTGGGCTTGAGAAACGGTGAGCGCGATCAAATGCTATATCCCTCGTTAACGTCACCGACGTGAGTTACAGTGCCAGTGGTTGTCGTGTTCACCAAATTTGACGTGGTCGTCTCCCAAGTTCGTCTCGACAGCCCCAGTGGCGAACCTCAACGTCATGAACGCGCAAGGGCCAGGGCACATAGAATGTATGAAGACTCCTGCCGCCGTCTTTTTCATAAAGACCCTAGGGATGTACCTGCAGAGATCATTTCGGGTGCCTTCATCTCCCATACGCTTGTAGATGGATCAACTGACGTCCCTAATTCACAGCGAATTCAAGATTCGTCGATCTTATCGACAACTTAATCGTGACAACAGATAGGTTCATTACGGTCTCACGCGCACCCTCTAACGGACAAGGAGCAAAGCAACGAGTTGGCGCTGTACCTCTTGCGTGGTCAGCGGCATTACGAGTAAACCATGACATCATCATTCAGGCCTCCATCGAGTTCGTCATGTATTTTCTCCTCTTACTTTTTTAATCATATCCTTTTCCAGAATTGGACGGAGCCGTGAGCATACTAACCCCATGAATTCGGGTAGATTCTAACATACCCGTGATCCTGTCAGGATATTGGCGTAGCCTATGGTCTAGTCTCGACTTCGCCGATCAAACCCTCAAGAAGTGTGTGAATATTATCCACGTCGATATTGTTGAGATCTGGAATCTGAACGACAAGAGCAGGGTTTGGTTCTCCTCGGTCGTTGGTTGGGCTAGCTGCTGACCGGGATTAGTATCTTTCGGGCGATAAATTCAAAGCGAAGATGTCTCACCTCGTCAAAGATCTGTCTGGATCTATTAACGCAACGTCGGGGTGAGCACAGTCTCTGTAAGATTGAGTAGATCCTCAGCCACAATTTCCAAGTGGTTCCGAGCCGACTAGAGCTGCTGGGGACGATTACGCAGATTGGGTCCATGACGTGTATAGTGGCAGGTAAGCGGGCGCTCTTGTTTTCATGATCTAGGTTAACCACTCTCATCTACTAGCCAGGAGAATGTCCGTTGCGTGATGGGCTACATTGTAGATCTCACAGTTATCCTGGATGGCATCTTTCGGATGGCCGCTGATGATATGTCCCCAAACCACGCGCAGCAGATCTTCGAGAGGCATGCCAGGTCCCGGCACAGAGTTGCGATTCACAACGATATCCGGAGCTTTATTACAGAAGCGTTCGCAATCAGATTTTCTGTGCCACAGAAGGATTTGATCTTGGAGAAAATCATCGACTTGATTAAGCAATTTTGTGTTCCCCCCTCAGGAAATGGAGGGAATGGTTGAATGGCTTACCTTGCGGACTCAAGGACGTATTATGTTGCGAGTAGACAAAAATCAGATACGTACAAGTCCGTACTATCCCTTACCCCAGGTTCGAACCACCCATTGTTCAGTCAATCGGATTTCTCACTCATTCCTTCCGATTACTACTAATTTACATATCCTCCAAATATTTAAAAAAAAATTAATTTATATTACAGTACAGTTATTTTCATATGTATGCGCCAAAAAGTTGTGTCTGGTTGTGTTTGTTTGTCCTGTATTCTAGCGGGTTTCACGCACTGGCAGACGTATCACTATATTATGCCTACAGTGCCGTGCAATGGCTTCCAATATACCCTCCTCGCTCTGATTTGCTTGATGCATCTGACGATCAATCGACATTTGAAGTCGTTGCGGGTGTGACTCTTCATTCTACATTCCGAATTTCTGTGACCAAAGGGAGGATGCCGAAGACAACACAACCACTACTCAGACTGGACTCGTTCGTGTTCAAATGTTCAAACGTCTTTTCTCACTCCATGAGAATCCCATACCTTCCAATACCTCCTTTAGTCCATTGACCATGACTATTCAATAGTCGGGTTTCGTCGCTTCCTCCAGATTGGACCACTCTCTCCGATGAGATAGGCGTACCACCGGCTCTGGCAATGGCGACAAAGGATTTGATCGCCCTTCCACCTGCTCCTCCTTCCTTGTCCAGCGTTTGAGAGGCAACCAAACTCAAAGATCTCACCTTCGAGCCATTACGGCTTCCTGACTCTACTTTCGGGTCTCACCCGTCCCGGGCCCTCCCACAGGATGTCTCTAATCAGCAGCATGACTCCGACCATCTGTAGAGCATCGTCAGCAACAACCAGCCTTCCATGCACTCTCGTGCCGCACCTTCACGATTTCACAGACTATCCGCTTCAATATATTTGTCCCCTGCGATTAACATTGCCGGACGATTGCTGAGGTGAGTTATTGGTACTTTACTTATATTCGCCTATGCTTATGCGCCCGATAGCGTTGTCTTCTCATGCAGACACCGCCTGCACATGTTCTATTGCTCACATAGTATATTTATTCACTCTATCCTATTCCCGAACGTGTCCATAACTCAACAAGGACTCCATTGAGTCACATGGGTTGGGACATGGGACATCTAACTCAACTCAGCTCAACGGTCAACTCAAGTCAACTCAGAGATAAGGGTGAAATCCACGTGTCAATGGTTTACTAGTACGTTTACTGTCAGACCCTGACCAGTGCAAATGCCCTGTCGCGTGCAAATCTTGAAGACGACACCCGATCATCACTTTGGCGATGTCCTCTCTCCCCATGACAATTACTGTATGTGTATTAAGATATGTAGTTATAGAATCATACAAACAAGACGTGGATCAATGCAAATACACGTCTGTGGTGGGTTGAAAAGAATGGGGCAGTCGCGATTTGCACGCGTCCGCACCCCCAGATCCCATAGATTGTGTTGGTTTCATAAAATTCTGCACAACTAGGGTGTTATAATGTACAACAGAGACTATCCATGGTAAGTTCAGACTCGTGAACCCTCTTCGATTGAGTTGCAGAATGGGATCTTTCATTGAGGCTCCTGAGGGTGACAAGAGCGCGATGAGATTCAAACTCCCTTTCGCAACGCCACCGGTTTGTCGGCCACATGGGAAAAAGAAGGCGCGAAATGCCCATGCTTTTTGTGCGCTGCCAGTGGGTGCTACATTGTGTGACAAAAAGTTGCAGAGGTGCGGGCAAACTTGGAAGTCTGCATTTCCACGCAATTCGGAAATAAAAATAAAAATTGCCATTTCATTGAATATACATTGGTCTACCACTATGTAAAATTTGAAGCACTCACGATGTGGCTAGAGAAAATATGTAGTGCGTTTTTTGCATAGGCCAGGGTCCGACAGTATAGCTTCTCGAAAGCACCTGGAGCGCCCATCTTAAGTCGTTCCTTGCCCAGCTTTCCGCTTACAGTACTATGCTAGACCAGTGTTGTGCCAGTCGGGCTGGCCTCGGGTCACGGTATCATTTGGAGAAGCTCTTGAGGTTTTCTTGATGCTTTCTTCCACGCCGCGTGCATCCTTTCCAATGCTGGGAGTGCATTTTTCAAGGGTCAGAGTTGAGGAAGACGAAAACGCTTGCTGGGCGTCGTTTGCATGTATTTGTCTCTAGGAGGATTGGCAGTACTTGGACTGCAGAGCGGAGCTGAGCATGTAAAGGAGCTTATGCAATACATCTGGTAATACACTAGTACTGATGACATAGAGTGAATTGACCGCATAGAGATAAATGTGTGTATAGAAACCGAAAGGACGGAGGCTCATGTAGCCGAAGCAGAGGCAATGGGGACCGTCCACGTGCGTCGAAGAATGTCGGTGAATGGCACTGGAGATGTTTGACCGCTGTCATTGTTAGAGGTTGGGTACACAATTTTGCTTGATCAAGTCAATAATTTTCTCCATTATCGTGTCCCTCTCGTGGTAAGTGAGAGGGATCTCTGTGACAAAGCTCCGGATCTCGTCGTGAATTTGGCTTCTGGAGCCACTCTTGGCGTAGTCCTTCACAGCCGACTGAACTTTCGTTGCGGACACACTACGAGCGGACACAAAAAGCCCATGCAGGATGACAGTGAGGTCTACGATGTAGGCCATAACACAGCGGATGTTCCTCTTACTGAGCAAAGAGATGAGGCCAGGTTGATAAAAGACAAAAAACATACTCACTTGTTTTGGTATGGGCCGTTCATCCATTGGGCCATGGGCGTGCTGGTCCCATTCAAATACAAGTCAGGACTGTTCGGAGATCTGTCTTCAACGTGCGGAACCGAGTCCACGTGGCTGCACTCACGAGATAGCAGGCGACCCTGCTAGGTCTCCAACAAGGTGGGACATCCTGGCCGTCAAGTCACTGCTCAATAGATACTGATTTCCTTCAATAAATACTAATAATGAACTTATGATAGAACGACTGACTCTTTCCCTGTCATCAAAGTTCCAGACGTTGATAATATCTTCGTGAATCACATTCACACAGCTTTCCAGGGCCTGACCAGTGAAGTCTTGACTCGATCCGAGGCTACGCCAGTATCCTACGTATGCAAGGGAACTTGTCGGAATATACTCGATGTTGTTGGGCAGACATATATTACTCACGACTTCGCCCAACCCTAGCAAACGGGATCAGGTGATAATCTTCGGGAATAAAGATGACAGTACGTGCTCGATGGAAGCTTGGATAATAATATCATGGTTTACCCTCTGTGCTACGGACCATGCAAGAAGCGCAGGGGCTATTGGTATTCCTGGTAGTTGTACTTGAGACGATGTAGGACGACCAGCGGAATTACGTGAGTCCGCCCTGATGATCCCGTGAGTAGTCGAAGTCAATTCGCCAATAAGATCTCTATATGCGCGTTTCTCTACAAAGATAAAGGATGGGAGGCATTGGACGGACTTCTGTGGAGCACATACAGAAAAACAATTACCAGAAAATATCACCGCTGGCACATCCTTAGGATCCTTATGGAACAGGGAGCTACACAAGTCCTCGTACATCGCATGTGCCCTGGCCATCGGCTGTTCGTGGCTACGTGTAACATCAAACTGAACTCTGGAGACCAACAGGTCAAATTTAGTGAACACGATCATGGCGGGCACTAAGCCTCGCATCAGTTCCATATACAGATACTAGCTCTTGAGCACGCCTACCATTTTTCATGTCAAGAATCTCTTTGACACCCTCCCCCAGCCTCCTCTCGATGGCGTCAGACATGGGAACACATATCCTAAAGAATTGCCTTTATCAGTCACATTGAAATGTCGACAATTTCCAATCTACCAGATGGCATGTAATCTCTCCGAAACTGAACGGCTCGCATCAGTGTGGTACAAGATGAAGTCCCGAATAGTCTGCAGGCTCTGAGCATCGCCAGACCCGAATCCAGAATACTCATGTACTACGAGATAACGGTTATTGCTCGGAGAAAAGCCGACGTTGATATCGACGTTTCGCTGACTCCCTGGCGCCGCCTTTTTTAATAGGAGTGTTCGATTAGCGAAACTAAATTAAGGTAAAAAATATTTACAGCCATATCGATATTGAAGACTGCGTTGATGAGTGAAGATTTCCGGACTGACTCTGT